>CAIGRL010211984.1:0-22893 GCA_903798325.1 Fraxinus xanthoxyloides | reverse complement strand
ATACCAGCTTTCATTTCTTGATCAAATAGCGCCTCCTGTTTTTATGCCACTTGTTTATTTCTATCCATCAGACAGAAAAATCACAAACATGGAAAGATTAAACCATCTCCAGAAATCTCTTTCAAAAATCTTGAACCGATTTTATCCTTTGGCTGGGCGTGTTGTGGACAATCTGTACGTTGATTGCAACGACGAGGGCATTCCATGTGTTCAAGCTAAAGCAAACCGTAAACTTTCAGAAGTTATTTCCGATCCAATTCCTGGTGAAATGAACAAATTTCTTCCTTATGAATTGGATGATGTGAAAAATCTTTGTTCAGCTGTGCAAATTACACAGTTCAATTGTGGTGGACTGGCTGTTGGATTAATTATTTCTCATACGATTGCTGATGCCTTGTCGTATTTCTTGTTTGCAAATAGTTGGGCAGCCATGGCTAGGGAGGAAAAAGAAATTTCGTACCCGAAGTTTGAATCTGCCGCCATTTTTCCACCTCGGGATGTGGCTGGTTTCAAACCTAGTACTGGGATAGTGAAAGAAGATATTGTGACCAAGATTTTTACATTTTCTTCCTCAAAGATTTCAGCAATTAGAGACAAATATGCTGATACAAATGGTGAGAATTCTCGTCGTCCAACGAGGATCGAGGCACTATCTACGTACATATGGAGTCGTTTCATGTCTTCAACTCAAGAGAAACACGATCCCAACAAGATTTACACGGTAATTTGATCATCTTATTTAGACTTTGTCTGAGCGCGCTTAAATGTGGGGCAAAATTAATTTTTATAACGTTATAGCCTACCATTGTTGACTAACTCCCTCAAGAGTGGGACCCTCCAATAGCACTATTGTTGATTTTAATTCAAAAAGAAGTGGAACCAGACAGACCCTTAAAATTTTAAGCACACAAATACACTTAAATATTGTATTAATCTCGTGCCCTTACATATAGATTGGATTTATTTTTAATCAAATGTCTAATATAAATGAATGGAACAAGACCTAAACTCAATTTTTTCTATGATACTATATTGAGCCCCATTTTGAGAGAAAAAATGCATTTTTAAATAGTAATTTTTGAAGAATGTGCAGATAAAAATTGAGAAAAAGTTTTCAATTTACTTGTAATATTATTTTATTGAAGAATATATGGCTGAAGATGAGTTTTGAAACATTGAAATTTCAAAAAAATTGGCCTCAAACAACCACTGAGTTTTTGGGTTTGATCTTACAACATCAACCTCGTACAAGGAATATCTCAAGCATTCATATGTTTATTATTTTCGTATTTAAAAGATGTGGGATTTTACATATAACTTAGCATAGCAAGATGCTACAATTAATGACATGTTAATCTCATCCAAAAATCAACAGGTACTTCATGCAGTGAACCTGCGTACAAGGCTTGATCCACCATTATCCGGACACTATTTCGGGAACATAAGCCGGCTAGCCATCGCAATACCATCTGTGGAAGATAGAGAGAAAGAGGGCTACGGCATTCTCAACAAAGTACGAGAAGCCATACACGGTATTAATGGCGATTATCTTGCGAAACTTCAGGAGGGTGACAAACACTTGAAATTTATTAAAGAAAGAGCTGCACAGGCTAATAAAGGTGACCTTGTGACATTTAATTTCACAAGTTTGTGCAGGTTTCCATTATATGAAGCTGATTTTGGATGGGGAAGGCCTGTTTGGGTGGGATCAGCTAGCTTAACTTACAAGAATCTTGTAACCTTCATGGACACAAAATCTGGTGATGGAATTGAGGCATGGATTAATTTGAAGAAAGAAGATATGGTTAAATTTGAAGCTGATATGGAGTTGAATGCGTTTCTTGGCTCAAGCCCTGCAGATACAACTTTTGGATTTCAGGATTTAGAACTTTAAATTGAATTTAATTTTATATGTAATTTCAGTTTTAATTTGCATGCCCATTTTTGCTACATTCTTTTTGAAGTGTATAATTATTTCTTTTATATGTGAAATATAAAGAATGTTTATTTTGTAAGTGACTCGAATTATGGTTTCTCCATGCTTATAGACCTTTCACATACAATAATATCTATGTATGAAGATAAAAGCTCTCAGGGTACATCTTCAAGTGGTAAAAGGGGAAAGTGGAAAAACTTCAGTTTTGCTTGAAACTGTCGCGTTGAGAGTTCGAATCCTGAAATATGAATTTGACCATTGGGTAAGTACAAATGTACAAGTAGTCTTCCACTCTGTACCTTTGGAAGCATAACCTGCGATTTACATCCTTTACCGAGGCCCTGGCAGGGCAGGTGGGGGTCGTCAAGGTTGTGGTTCATCTTTTTTTTTTAATGTATAAATATAAAAATGTGAAGTTAGAACAAATCATTGCAAAATACAGGATCTGTATTCATTCATGAAATGTTTTATTAATCCCAATAGTGAAAATGTCGCAAAGTTTACCTAATAAATCTTTAGTTTTAGAGTTCAACAATTTAATCTTAAAGTAGAAACAGAGTTGGGTCATCTCAGGCTGCAATTTGGAAAGTTGCACTTGGAATCCCATTTGTCTGCGTAACACTTCTGTCATATAGGTTACAGACAATATTAACTCAACCCGTTCAGTCAGAGAATAAAATTCACTTTATGGCATATGTATCACTGTTGCTACATTTGAATAATGTTATTCATCATCTCTAGTTATCCATAAATAGTAATGAAGCAGGCATGAAACTTGTATAGGAAAAATATTTTCTTTGTTTTTGAGAAAAATATGGTCACATGACCAACTTTTAAAAAGTATTTTCCATAAAAAAAATTTAGCTCAAACACCTTAAAAGGAATTTGAATTGAAAAATGAAGTCAATCAATCATTCTGTAATTGATTTGTCATCTTAAGTATCCTTGGACAAAACGAGGAAAATCAAGGCAATGAGAAAATAAATGTATCAACTTGTCTTTATTAGAAACTCTTAGTCCATGTTTGGGGTTGCTTAAAAATTTGATAAGAATCTAAGTCAAAGTCAACAATTAATTTTAGTAACAAATTTAATGAGATCTATAACTTTTATCAAAATTAACTAAAAAAATGATTTTTTGCTACCCCAAACAAGGACTTAGTTTTATAATAATCAACATAATTATATAAAATTTTATTTTTCCATTTAGGAATTTATAACTACGGTTATAAAATCAATATTTTACCATTTCTAAATAAGGTAACGAGTTGATTAAATTGTCGTAGTCAAAAAAAGAGGATTTGTTCCAACAATTTGATCTTTCTATGTAAAAACTAAGTCACAAAAAGCAAAAGAATTTAAAAAAAATAACTAATTTAATTTAAGATAACAAGTTCTTAAGATGCAAATACAAATAAAAAAAATAAAAAAATGGAATATTGACTCGCATGAGAGGAAAAAAAGATTCTGTAAAACAAAAGCCATCCGAATAATGAAGAGAAATGAATATTGAGAAAACAAAGGTGAAACAATCTTCTTTATGAAGACATAATTCAAATAAACTTTTATATGAATCTGCAAAATATAACCAACTATAGAAAAATATATATTAAGGTAGATTCTTTACTGAAAAATAAAGTCGAACATAAGATATGTGCGAGAGATATAATTACATAAATAAATTTTTTTATTCTATAACTTCTTAAACGTTAGACGTTGTGTTTTAACACTTCTTGGAAAGGAGATTAGAGCAACATCCACCTATCAAAGAAAAACAAAATTTTTAGTGGCATTTGTTTTTGTAACTCAAAATCCATTTGCCTTGTTGATTTGAAATAATTACTTCATTAATTTCTCCAACAACGTGGTACTATACAAAGCATAAATGTTGTGAAATAAACAATTCTTATATAATTGATAATTAACAAGATGTACTATTGAAATCCAAACTGAAGTTAGATCATACACAACTGCAATTCATAAATTATGCAGTGTTATCTTAACCTACCTTAACTGCAATGTTCACAAACTATACGGAGGGGCAAGAAAAAGGCAAAAACTAAAATGCAAAATCTAAATGCAGTTCAATGGAATCCGTTCTTTTTCTTGTTGGCACAAAGCTGCACAAACTCGTGCACAACTTCATCAATCTCTTCATCCCCTTTGTTCTTGATCTTCTCACCCATCTCTCTAGCCTGTTGCCGGATGGATTCTCCATCGTTGTCAACCACCACATGCCTGATCACTGCCGCAACTACCTCCTTCTGTAGAACTCCTACCCGGTTGCGCACCACCTCGACTCCAACGCCAATGTCTTCCACCAGCCTAGCATTGAGTGGCTGATCAAGGTGCATTGGCATCGCAACTATTGGAATCCCAAATTTCATACTTTCCATCACAGAACTGCATCCACAATGGCTAACAAAACCACCGACTCCTTCGTGACTCAATATTTTAGCCTGTGGTGCCCATCCCTCCACCACTAGTCCCCTCTCCCCCACCCTTTCAAAAAACCCTAATGGCAAAACCTCTTCAAGTTTTATTTTTTCTCCCTTGGGAAACCTTACAACCCATATGAAATTCACATTGCTAAGTTCTAACCCATAAGCAAGTTCCAACATATCTTGTTTTGTAAGAAAATATTCAGTCCCAAAAGAAACAAAAACTGTAGAATTCTTATCTTTTTTGTCTAGCCATTCCATGATGTCTGAACTGTCATATACATCATGTGTAGGATCTTGAACCAATGGACCAACAGGCACAACTTTCTTCCCTAGTAAACTCGACAAATAATCACCATATTTTCCCTCAATCTCCCTAAAACCCTTTACCAATACAATCCTAGATGACCCATCAATGCCTTGGAATGCGCGTTTTTTTACTTGCTCATCGGCAGCAGTCTCTAGCAATCTTTCGCGGTGAACAATCTCATAATCGCGATAAAACATCGTAGAAAAGGGAAATTCGACCCCCGGTCTCTTAAAAAAGTGGAACATGTAGGCAGTCATACTCAAACTACTTGTCATGAACTCAACTGCGGGTATATTATGCACTGAAGCAGCCAGTGGTGCCCATGGTTGAAGAAAATCATAGATGAGCAAATCAGGTTTTACGGTGCACAAAATATTGTCGAAACTGGGGGCAGCCATTTCTAATGCCTTTTTGAGGGTTGGCATGAGATGGGGTGGGAGGCCATTGGTGGTGTGGTAACAAGGGGGAAGATTAGGCAATGTTGGGAGATGAAGTTCAACTAATTGAATTGAAAGTGAAAAAATTTCACCAGTTTTGTGCTTAATGGAACTCAAATTTGCTGGGGTGGAACATAAGTGAATAATGAAGTTTCTTTTTGCAAGTCTTTTGGCTAATTCTAGGTATGGGGATATGTGTCCATGAGCCAACCATGGGAACATAAGAACATTAAAAGTTTTGCTGTTATTAATGAAAGACTCCATCGATTCTCAAATCTCAAAAGCTTCTTATGCTCTCTGGATTTTTGGGGTTAGATAGTTGTAAAAAAATCAAATGGTCGATGAGCTTATTTATAATAGAATGCAATGATGGGAAGGAAAGATGATCCTTAACCATGCTAAAAATTAATGTCTCAATGAAGAATCAGTGGCAAAAAGAAGAAAAGAATCTAGAATATTCCCGGAAAGGATGCAGCAAACGAAACTATCCAAAAATAGATTGTAACTGTTAAAGAAATTAGCTTTTGGGAAGATTTTAATAAAAAATTGCAATGGTATTGATCTGTAAATTATTGTTCGACTAGCAAATCCATCTCCAACCTTTGAAAATGAGCAAGCGTGTGCTCGATTTTTGTCATAAAGCATCAAAATCTACCTTAAATCTCACGTAACTACTATAAAAATATGTTTCACTTTGAATTTTTGGACACGAGTCTAAATTGGTATAATTTGACAACAATTGCTAGTAGAACAATAAGTTGAAGAAGAATAGTGCAATTTTCGACTAGTTGAGGAAATCTGGAGATGAAATTTTAGTTCACAAATAGAGAGAATCGAAGATGCTGACGATGTGGTACTACTATAAAGATTTTATTTCATTTATTAGGCAGAAACTGATAATATAAAAATTGCAAAAGATTTTATTTCAGTTATTAGGGAGAAACTGCACATATAAAAAAATTTGCAAAGCTAATTAAAGTTAGAAAGACAATCAAAGTGACGAAAGGAAGAGCAATATTTTGATGTCCTATAATTTTACAAAGTGATTAAAAAATCTAAAGACAAAAAGAAAGCACTTGCATAGTAAAAATAATAAGATATCTACATTTTTTTATCTACAAAGAAAGCACTTTTGGAGTAATTTAAATTTTTAAATAGCTAAAATAAATAATATAATAATCATGAACTTTCATTGAATCTGTGCAGAGCTAAGATTTTTTTTTCTTTGTGTTTTGGAATAATAGTGGAAGATTTTAGAAATAATTTATCCACATATCAAGAAAATATGGATAGAAAATCAAAGAGAAATTTAATAATGTGTTTATTTTGTAGATAAACTAAATACATTAGAAAATCGTATATCAACAGATAATTTATTATAATTATTATTAATTCAGATTTATTTATTTTTTCTTTGTTAAAGTATGAGAATTAATTTTGAGTTTGATTATTTTTTTTGTGGAACGTGTTGTGCTGAAGTTTGTAGATCTAAATAGAATATACGGTTACAAGCAAAAAATGCTTCACACTAATGCAACAAAAAGGAGAGAGAATTGCAATCATGATACTAAACATTTCACTTTATTCAGACTTAAGCCAAATATTTAATTTGTACTAATTACGGTGCCAAACATTTCAAAATTTGCACATATCGGAGTGGAATCCATCCATTTGTCTAGTTGACCAGAATAATTGATTTTTACTAAATATAAAAAATGGAAAATAGTAACTTCACAATTTTTAGGGTTAATTTCACAAACAGTCACTGAACTTATCTAACAATTACAAAACGGTCACTGAGATTTAAAACTTGTAGAAATGGTCGCTAAAGTTTTAATTTATTTCACAAACAGTCACTGAAGGACATGGATATAGAAGGTTGACAACCTCAAATGCAAATTTCTTGCTAGGTAAGTTTTATTATTGTAATTAAAATTTTTAAAAGTAACAAAAATGTAATATTCTACATGTAAAATTATTTTATTAGGATAATGTATAATTAAAATGGACTCTAAAAGAAAATATTTTTTTAGAAAATCACTATAAGTCAAAATGTTTGGGGTAGTATAAGTGATCAGGGGATCATAGGGATTTTAAATGGAATTATTGTTATCATACCGCGAAATGTGTTGTAACCAGAAGTTCGTATTTTATTTTGTCATTGGTTCTTGTTTGTAGTGTGACTGCGAGGTGTATTTTTCTTGGAATTGGCTTTCCCCCCAACCTCCATTTGACCTCCTTTTCTTGGTTTTTATTGAATTAGTTTTCTCACCACTTTGGTAGAAAAATAGTTTTCCACCTTTTTTTATTTTAACAATGGAAACAAATTTTATTCCCAATTATGACAAGTTCTATTCATTTGATTGACAATTTCCATACAAAACAAAGTCAAACGAACACTAAAAAATCCAAATTTTCAATATTTTTACTAATCAAATATAATTAATTGACAATTCTCAAAAAAATAATTTTAGGCAATTCAATTCCCTAAAACTCATTTTCTTTTCAGCCAAATTTCACTCTTACAATTAAACATATCAGAGTTGTGTTCACAAAAATAACAGCGATTCCAAGATTTTCAGAGTTGAAAATCCCTTGGACCTACTGGCTACAAATTTCTAAAGTCTTTATTTTGCGTTAAATGCTTAAAAAATCTTAGGAGGAAAAATAAAATAAAATAAAGCCCCCAACTGAAACTTTGATGAATTTTAAACATCCTTTTAAATTCAAATGTCCCCAAATATGATTTTAATGAATTTTAATAAATTAAAATTCATTAAAATTTTACATGTCCCCAATTGAGACTTTAATGAAATTCAATCAAATTTAAGTATCTTCAATAACTCGTGAATTTATATGAATTTCATTAATTATAGGGATTTTAAAAGATTTGGATGGATTTCAAGTCTAAAAAATGTCCATATTTGAGTCACACTAAAATTTTCATTATCATCCTTCTACTCATTTTTAACCACACACACACACACACACACATATATATATATATATATACACACACACACACCAAACTATTTTCAAGTTTCATCATTTTTAATAAGATTCTTATGAATTTAATGGAAATATATTCAAATCCATAAAATCCATTACAATTTATAATGTTTTGAAATACATCAAAATTTTAAAATCCATTAAATTTTTTTAGATGCACCAAAATCTCAATCGAGTATTAAAAAAAAAAATCCTGAATTTCATTTTTTAGCAAGTGAAATATCCTAGTTGACTATTCAATTAAAAAATTTTATTTTATTTTTGTCAAGTTCAAAAGTACGTTCATAGTCATTTCTAGGATCTTGCTTGATACAACATATCTTGCTCATAACAAAAATCGTGAGTTGACCATCTTATAGATGGAACAATCGAAAATAACATTTTAAAATCAAGAAAAAAAAAGGAACAAAACCTCAATAAACGCACAAACGTTACATGGATAGGTACCAAATTAAAGATGAATTAAGCGAGATGTACACCAATTGTGTGCACCGTTTGGCACTTGTCTATGTTTCAAAAATCTGACCATTGTTTTTAAAAACTTAAAATCAATGTATAAAATTTTACCAACTCACATGGGTGTCAAATTAGGTGTTAAACAAGGTGTACATGTAGCATTATTCATTACCGATATATATAGAAGTAATAATACTAATTTAGGTTTGCTACATTGTCAGACAATTTTGACACATTTTTTTACAGAATGCTACGTGACATTCTATTATTCGCTTGTTTGAAAAGCACAACATATTTTGCACCAATTAAAACCCGCCAACGTTGATTATGTCAAAAGAGTGGCACCAAATTCAGGCAAAATAACTTAATTCATATTAATTCACCAATAGTATTACTTCAATGCAAAAGTTCTTAATTACTTCTACTGAATAAATAATATTTCGTGATTTTAAACTTATCATTAACCATTTCATTTATTATTATTTATTTTTTTTTTGGTACAAGGAATATAATAATGTACCTGTTTAAGTGCAATAACAAGAACCAAAAACTCCCTCGAAAGAATACTATTCTTTTTATAGAATCTATTGCTATCATACAACCAGATGAAAGAGGAAAACAAATTTGCAGATTGTATTTAGTACAATTCATCAGAGTCGTCAAAATTCTCATCAGTAGAGGTAAAAGGAATGACATTCTGGCATCTTGTATCTGTATGAAGTACACGACTAGCATAACTAACATTTTTTCTTTTTACTTCTATACAGAATATCGTTCATAATGAATAAGGGGAGCTACAAAAATAATGAGGAGCATGAATCATTAACGTTGAAGCAGGCAAGACGCAAGCAGGATACAAAAATTTACCAACAATGAAAACCGTATGGAAAACTGTATGGGATGACACTAAATCTATGGTTGGTTCATTTTTCGCCACTCTATTCAATTCATTGTCAGATGTATTCTCAATCATTTTTTATATTTCTTGCCAATGTTCTTCACTCAGGTGAGACTCAATATTTTCTTACCCCACTTGCTTTTATCATCGTCTTTCCCCTTCTTGTCTTTTTCCTTTGACCCTATGACAGGTTCAGGTTCCCATTGATCGGCCCACGACAGTCCATCAGTGCTGTATATGCCTATGTGTGCTATCCACAACCTCTTGCATTCCCAATTTTTTAGTTCCACCGGTGTAAGGCAGCTATTTTTTAGGGAAAGAGAGACATTTACTCTTGTCCATTATTTTTTACATGCTCTATATGGTCCTTATGAGTTCAATATCTTAACCTAAATCTATTCAATGCTTCAAAAGGTACGAAAATGGCTTCTAACATTTGATTTAAGTGTGCTGAGCCTTTGATTTGTCCTTCCGTCAAAATACAAGTCTGTCTCAAAGTGAAGAGGACGAGCTCAACTCTACAAGTTCCAACTTAGTTAAAGTTGGTCAACAACCAAATGGTGTACTCATCTAAAAGAGCATGTGCATGGGATTAAATTCATGAGCTCTTTCATTAAGGGTGTGTTTGAGCCACATTATTTTGGAAGAATGTATTCTGAAATAGTAGATTGATGGAGAATGCGTAATTGGAAAAGAAGACAAAGTTATTGATGTGATGTAAAATATTACTTTATTGAAGAATTGTGATTGAAAATTAATAGAAGAATGAAAATAAAAATTTAATGTGTACCAAATATGAGCTAATATATGGAATGGATATTTAAGCGCTTATCTCAATAGTAGCTCATATAAACAAGATGTAACCAAAGCAATGCATTGTCCAACATATGATCGAAGAAGAATTATCAGTAGATAAGTTGCTATGGGAGTTTTGTAATTCCTCGTTTCTTTGTTAGTTTGTAATTGTTACTTGGGTATGCCTATAGTAACTGATTTTCTTTGTAATTGTTTTTGATTGCCTGGGTATGCCCGGAGCACATGTAACCCGATTTTGATCTATATATTTCACATTTACATATCAAAAAAAAAAAAATTATCAGTAGATAAGTTCACATGTACTCTTATGTAATATAACTGTTTGTTTGATCTGAACAATGAACTATATAATTCTTTGATAAAGAACTTATATTCAACAACTACAAATAGGAAAGCATATTTTTGAAAAAAATATTATTTCGCATTTAACCAAAAGTTAAAAAACAAAAAGAAGTAAGAGATTCCCCTTGTAGTCTTTGTAACCAAACAATTAGCTCGGTGTCTGAATGGTACAAGTGTTGTCTCCCTTGTTCCTGCACTCCATACTGAAAAAGGTAAATTCTCAGTCTCCTGGAATTCTCAATTTTCCTCGCCCAATAACCATGTACATGTCTGAAAAACCTCAACAACAAGCCATAGATTTCTACAACAAACAAGAAACCAACCAGAACAGCATGATCGTCCAAGTCCCTCCTTCTCACCATCTCATCACAAATGGCGGTGACACCGCCGCCGCCGGTAGCGGTGTAGGGGAGGAAAACGCAATTAATGAAAACTCGGCCAACCCATCATTCTCTTATGACCCAAAATCGACTGCCCCCAAGAAAAGGGCCGAGACTTGGGTCCAAGAAGAGACACGGTCCCTCATATCCCTTCGCCGAGAAATCGATTTGTCTTTCAACACCTCGAAATCGAATAAGCATTTGTGGGACCAGATTTCGATGAAAATGAGGGAGAGGGGGTTTGATAGATCCCCCACTATGTGCACCGACAAGTGGAGGAATTTATTGAAGGAGTTCAAGAAAGCTAAGCAGAATCAAGATAGTAATGGCAATGGTTCTGCGAAGATGTCTTATTACAAGGACATTGAGGAGATTTTGAGGGACAGGAGCAAGATTGAAACTAATTACAAGAGTCCAACACCTCCTAATGCTGCTGCTGCTGGCGGTTCCAAAGTTGAATCCTTTTTGCAATTCGCTGAAAAAGGTTTTCTTTTGTTCTTTTTCTCAGATTATTTCGTGGTTTCGGTGTGAAAAATGTTGTGAATTTTCTATCTTGGGAGTTGATTTTGTCTAAATTTGTTTGTTGGTTTATGTTATTTTAGCTCTTTGCTTTGAACGTTAATTTCTTTATGCATAATTCTGATAAGGGCATATTGAAGTGAGGATTGGTGGAAATTATTGTGATTTCAGTAGTGAATATGTATTATTTATGTGTTTGCTGCTGTTACAATAACCATTCCATATTCTGTCTTGAATTTGGTTCTCCTAGTGCATTTTCAGGCAATGGTATGCTTAATTATTTGACTGTTGTTCTTCCATGTTATGGTTGGGAGAACGTGGAAGAAGTTTACTATTTGAAAAGGGCTTTTAATTGATTCCGTCAGGTCATCAGAAATGAATAATATAGTGAATCTCACTCTTTTAACTTAGGTGCACAAGCACACGTGCTTGTGTCCTTTTGCGTTGTTTCAAATCGTTGGTGAGAAATCGGGAAGAGCAGGAATGTGTTCAATTTGTTGGTTTCATATTCTTTTAATGTTGTAGTGGTTTTTGGCTTCTGGGAATACTGAAAATGGACGAGAATGTCTCAGAGCATCTTTTCTTTGTTGGTTCTAATTAGGAAGTGTTTGGCACATGCATATATGGTATCATAAGAATGAAATGATTATTTAGTTTCCTTGTATCTGTCCATCGTGACAAATCCGTATCTCTGCATCTTGTGTGGATTTATTTGTAGAATCCCTCTTGATTTCTGCAGATTACATGGATTTAATATTGATGCCGAGGGAAGGCTTACATATTTTTAAGGAATTAATTGTTTTGCCAAATGTTCACAAAAGTAGCACAAATTCCAATTAACTTGTGAATTTATTCGGCTTCTGCAGGTCTTGATGATTCTGGTATTGCTTTTGGACCTGTGGAAGGTAAGTTTTATTATTGTTAGGTCTTTCAAAGCATTCAATTTGTATCAATATCTCTAAACTTGAGTTCAATTTTGGTCAATAGTCATAGCTACTGTTTTATATGTATTTGAACATATAGCAAAATTGGGTAATAAAGTCCTAAATAATTCCGTTGTTAAAATATTTTTTGTCATCATGTCGTGATTTTGTTGCGTGAGGATCTCTATTTTCATTTTCGAGGTCTGCTAGTGCCATTTGCTTGGATCTCTGCATGGCCACCTTTGCTCCATGTATTCTATGCATAATGTGTGTACACCTCATTTAATGAAGAAACCAATCTGGATTTCCTTGCTAATCTAACTTAAACGTTTTTTTCTTTAAAAAGAAAAATAATAGCAAACCAACTGTGTATGAGAGAGAAAGGGGAGAGAGACACAGGTAGTTGAAATATTAATTTTTGGGAAGTGAGACTCTGAGAGGAAGTTGTTTATGGAGTTATCATTATGCTTGTGTTTGACACCCATTTTGGGAAAACAAGGAATTCTGGAATAGTGATTGATAAGAATATGTGGTTGAAAAGTAATGAAAATTTTTAGATTTGTGTGTAATATTATTTTATTTGGAGAATGTGTGGTTGAAATGAAGAAAGAAAAAATTGAGAAGGAGAATGGATGTCAAACAAGGCCTATATGTTCGAGATTATTAATTAGAGTATTGTTTATAAGCTGTCCACTGTACAAGCTCACTGGATTAGCATGATTGTGTACTGTAATTTCCCCTAGATTTTGATACTGTTTATTTCTTAGTAGTGGGTGAGACGCTCCTTCCACGCCACATGACATTTACAGATTTGAATGTCATTCTTACTCTTTCCTTTTACGTACGATGGTCGGTGAATCACTATAGGTGTAAGATAAAGTTTGATTAGTTAATTTTATAATATGATAAATGCTAAAATTATATGAAGACGGTAATGCATAAGGAAAGTTCTCTATATTGATATCATCCAATATTATGTAGTACTCTCAGATCTTCATTTCTGCATATTTTTGTGTTTGTTTAAGTTCATGAAGGTTTCTTCGTCCATTCTTCTGAATGACTTGTCCGTCCGATCTCGGACTTAATTTCTTGTGGGTTATACACTCTTCTAATAATGCCCATTTTAACGGAAATTTTCTTTGTTAAAACCTTGGCATGCAGCTAATGGCAGGTCAACTGTCAATTTAGAAAGACGTTCAGATCTTGGCGGGCATCCTCTTGCTATCACTGCAGCTGATGCCGTTGGAGCAAGTGGAGTTTCTCCTTGGAACTGGAGAGAAACTTCTGGAAATGGTCAGTCTTCAAATTACATGGAGAACCTGGGAACTTATCCATCATGTGATATTATTTTTATATGGTTTAGGGAAAATTTGCTATCAACCTATGGCCCCTGTAGCAAATTAATTCCAACCTTTTAAAAGGAGCAAAATAGTCCCATCCTTTAATTATAGTCACACAGTTAATCGCAATAACATAAGCTGCACAAATCTTTGAAGTGAGGCATGATTTTTCAATTTAACAAAGCTGTGGACTGTTCCCATCGTTGGGAACCTATTGGGATAATAGGTTGGATCTTGGGACCAATGGTGCAATTTTCCCTCATGATGCATGACTGTTCGGATTCATGCAGTTAATTATGGTCTTCTGTTTGATGAAATGATGAAAGTTTGACATTTTTGATTTATGGGTTGGACCTTTATGTTCTTTGATTAGCATTCCTTTTTTGCCAGGTGGACAAAGTCACTCATATGATGGAAGGGTGATAACGGTGAAATTGGGAGATTACACAAAGAGAATAGGGATCGATGGCACTGCAGATGCCATCAAGGAAGCCATCAAATCTACTTTTAGGTTGAGGACAAAGCGTGCATTTTGGTTGGAAGATGAAGATAATGTAGTCCGAACACTTGACAGAGATATGCCCTTGGGAAACTACACTCTTTATGTCGATGAAGGTAGAGTCGCTTCTAACTTCTATTACTGTAAACTTGTTTGACTAAGCTTTAAAAGCTGACATGTAAATAAGTAAGTTTTAAATAATTAGAATTCTTGACTGGATGAAGTTAGAAATAAGTTATCTTCACTTGATTGTGTCCACATAACATTATTATTGCTTACAGGCATTCAAGCAGGGACACTAGTAGCCTTAATTGTTCAAGGATGATATTTTTATAGTTTCGAAAAATAACAGCAAAATTAATTTTAGCCAACCTTGAAAGTTATATTTCCTTTTGCAGGCCTGACAATAAAACTATGTCTGTACGAGGAGTCGGATCACTTGCCAGTTCACACAGAGGACAAAACTTTTTACAGTGAAGATGATTTTCGCGATTTCTTGTCCCGTCGTGGCTGGACATGTTTAAGAGAGTGCAATGGGTACCGAAATATTGATAGCATGGACGAGCTCTGCCCTGGATCTGTATACCGGGGTATCAATTGAGCGAAAACCTAAGTGCGGTTTCAACATTTGCAAGTAAAGCTCATTTTGGATGAACAAATTCTGTATCTTGAGAAGATTAAGTTAATAGAAGTATCACCATTTCTCATGATCTTGTCCGAATGTATATATTTTGTTGTAGGATGTTTCCTTGGAACTGTGGAACTGGTCTTTTGTACAAATTGCTTGTTCTTTTAGTGATGTCTATAATCATTTACATTGGACCTTGTATGCATAATGTTTAGAGTACTACTATCCTTGGCTGGTTCTTGCATTTCTTGAAGTTGTGGATTAGAGTAGTGGGCTGCTTGAAGAATAACAAGTTGGGGTGCGAAATTGTAGGACAAAATGTAATGTGTCGTTTCTAGTTAGTCTACTTGTGACGTGTTTAGCATGTTGAGTTGGAAACGAGTGTAAATGATTAGTAAATAGATTCATGTTTAGATGTTTGTTCGTTGTTTTGTATAATTGGTCCATATATATTCTTGTATCAAACGTCACCTATAGTTTTTGAGTTGAAGTTTTAGTGAGTTTCTTTTGATTGTATAGAAGTTGTTGAGTGAGCTAGTTGCAGGTTTTCCAAAATAAATAAATTTCAGTAAAAATAATTGTGATTTAGTTTTGATTTCCTAAGTACCGTACTTAGCTTAAGTTTCGTGCTTATGTGGTAGTTAACATAAAAGTTAAATTCAAAACTAAGCTTCTGTTTAGTAAACATTCTTTCAAAATTCATTTTCAATAACACATTTTTTAATAAAATAATATTTTTTCATCACATCAGTAATTTTTCTTTACTTTTTAATCATACATTTCTTATCGTATTACTATTTAAAATACATTCTTTCCTCAATAATATTCATCAAACACACTTTAAATAATTGCCACTTAAGCACGGAAATCAAGACCGTAAGTTAACCTCATAGTGCTTTCTATTATTCCCCTGACTCATTCGTGTTGTACTCTTTTTCACTGAACAAGTTCCATCATTCTCAATACTGTGACAAGGCTCGCTACCCTAGCTAGTAAGTCAAGAATTCATATGGTGCAACGGAAGGATGACGAATGTAGTACAATAATATATAATTTTTGGATAAGAGTAAGTAGAAAGTGGATCCGTGGCGCAATGGTAGCGCGTCTGACTCCAGATCAGAAGGTTGCGTGTTCGATTCACGTCGGGTTCAAATCCCATCCACTTGTGAACCTTTTTTTCTCTCTCTTTCTTCTCACTTCTCAGAGCTTTTAATTACTGCAAGTGGGTTTTCAATTCTTTTGCAAATTATCTTACAAAAGTAACAGAACCTCGTACTTGACAGGACTAAAAATACAAAATATTACAAGTCAAGAAAAATCACGCTCGTTTTTTGTAAGCTTTTTGGTATTCATCAACGAACAAAATCTTGTCGCCTGGTATAATCTGCCCCAAGTTAGCAAATAATCTCAAAAAAATTCGTTGTTACATTATCTCAATAATAGATCTAAGGAATGTCGAGTGGGGCGAGCTGATCCGGCTCGCCTCTAGATGATTTTTTTCTGCACAAGCAACTCGTAGGGGGTGGAGCTTGGGAGAAACAAAAAATATATTTATACTGGGTTGATGCATAAAACATCAAACACACCTACTTGTACAAGAACCGAAATAAATATATTGGCTGAAAGAATCTATAACAAATGCCAATGTCGTTACGTCACATCCTAAGAAGTACTGGCGCGTTAAGCACAGTCTAAGGCGTTCAGCACGGTCTAGGCAAGTCTTCAACTTTTGTGGGTTGAGCCACGAGCTCAAACTTTTTGGGCCGAGCTGAGCGGTTCACTCCACTTAACACCCCTAAAAGTCTAGAACATGAAGGATCTACAATTTCAGAAAGACCAAGCAATTTGCTAATTGTGCACAGGAATGGACGTTATTAGATGATAAAAAAGAAGTATAATCTGAGTCGCATCCAATACTATGCGCAAGACTTGCTTTCATGATATATTGAGAAAAAAAAAAGTTGCTTAAGACCATCAAACATAGACGATTTCCAGTTTCAAAATATAAATTTAATTATACCATAGAATTGAAATTACGAACTAGTTTCTACAAATTTCTCTTTTTCAAATACAATAGCTAAAAGCGCTTCACTTGGGATCTGAGAAGAACTTGTTGAGATTAGGCATGACCTCAGTACTTCTGCCACGAACATACTTCCTAAGGCCATGTTGGGCATATTTTTCCCCTTCTTCAAAGTTTTCGAGCACTCCTGCACTTCTGTTCTCTTTCGTAACCCTGAAATTTCATGAATTATTAATCAGCAAATGTTGTGATTTACAGCTTCAAATATTTGCTTTAGCGTCAACCGTTGCCTTGCTATCTTAGAATTTAGGTCTAACAGCATTGAAACTCAGTTTCTATATTTCGGGTCGACTAAGCATTAATGTTCTCATTACATTTCGGGTCGGCTACAAGAATTATATTTCGTAATTCCAGTCGATTCATTGGTTGATCTAAGATTCAAATCAATTAGATCCTTAGCAACCCACATCAGACCACCACTTCTACTAAGTCTTAAAATGAGGATTGAATGTACCTCACATCGGGATTGGTACAAATATTCCTTACGAGCTGCATGCTGCATAAGCCCACAACTGCACCAACTGCTGCAAATAGTGGGAATACCTACCGAATAAAACATCATAAATAAGTGGCTAACTAAAGACTTAATCAGGGAATTGCACAAGCTGTCATGCTTCCAGTTGATATTACTTGTTTCAACCTATTTTCAGAAGAAAGAATGATCAGGAAATAAGGGCTTAAAATGGGAAAGTCGACATGCTGGTTTTAATTTTCCGAAAGGAGTGCATGTACATGTTGAAAATGCGAATGAACCCGAGTTAATGTGACTTGTCCATACGCTACTGGCGTACGCACAATGAACAATATTTTAACTTTTTTTTTCCTTTAACCTATGTATCCATTATAAGTAAATCAATTGATGCTTAAAAATGAAAATAGATTACCTCGGGCTTCACCCATCGACCTGCCATTTTCTTGGAGCTGTGAAGAATGTGAAAGATTACACACTTTCGTCCCACAGAAAAAGAGGGTTCCTCCAAGAAAATGCAAAGATGAATTCCCAAAACAAGAAGCTCGTCTCTCTATATATATACTATATGTTGTATTTATACATAAAATCGAAACCCCAGAAATGTGGAAAGTTTTGTGTACAAAAACTGGGACAAATTATTTGCCATTGATATTGTTAATGGTGACGCTCGAAAAGTGGGGGATTTTGCATTGGAAGTTAAGAGAAACTGATCGTGGGGACAATGCATTTTATCTCTTTCAAATCTATCCAAAATTTAGCTTTGTAAAATACCATTTCTAATTTAAGTTCCTACAAGTAATGAATGATCTCCATTTAGTCTAGTCGATTATCTTTTTCTTTCTTCTTTCATACTACGAAAATCTTATAATCAAGGTGTTTACAAATAGTTAAATTATAAATAGAAAGTGTGGATAAATGCGTAGTATTGTGGTCCCATGAAATCGATGAAAAAATTGGTTTATAACCATGAAATAAAGATTTGCTACATTTTCCGTGTCGTCTTCTTTTCAAGCTCGATTCTTCGTATACTAAATGTGAACATCATAATGAAAGTTGTCGTACACTTGTATATTGTATTAAATGATATCTAATTCGCATGTGATACATTCGCAAGTTTACTAGTACGCACAAATATTTAACATGTACGTATACACACGGCCAAAATATTTACTTGGTCTAATGTAGAAAGCGAAATCTATTCTCCCAATTGATTGATCCATTTAACCGTGTCATTGGATAAAATAAGTAACTTAATTTGAGATAATTTCTCATGATCCAATGACCCTAAAATAATCAAATAAAACCAAGTGGAATTTTTTTTTCAAAACTGACATGGAGATTCCTAAAGGAGCCATGTGAAGCATGTCTCTCTTTTGTTTTTTTTTTTAATGTGGTATTCCCAAGTTGCAATTTTCAGAACATATTTATAAGGTTATTATTTTATGAATTAATAATGCAGCCAAAGCCAATGGACAAGTCAGAAAATAAAAATTACGAACCCTTTTCATTAATTTGACAAAATAATTTGTCTGATAAAAGAAAATGTCGTAGAGTAAATTTCATTAGGAGTCTCTAACTTTTCGTAAATGTGGCACACAACACTAGCTTACGATTTGTTACAAACTTGTGTCCCAATCTAACGGAAAACATTTATTTAGATATTAATGGCTACTTGACACTCACGTGATCTGGAACAAAAAATGTAAAATTGTCCGACAAGATTTTCTTATTATTTCAAAACAATTTTGACAGTTGGTAAAATTCCTCACTTTACATGAAAAAGCATCCCTTGTTGGACAATTTTTCCCTTCTATTCCGAAATTGTACTTAGATGGTTTGTTTCATAGGTAGTAATTGCAGTATTAAAGTAATTTATTGTCACAAAAATTGGCCATCATTTTAAGCTCAAGACTTCAAGTACTATTTTTACAAATAAAGAACCTTATTTATCCCTCAATTTCTTCTCCGTACAAAACCTACCGCTCACAATTAATAAAAAGTGTGACTAAGAGGTAACATGAGTAAATAAAGTAATGTTATTCATAATTGATGACTATAGTACTCATTCGATGTGGTAGATTATTATTTGAGATGTTAATTTTTTATAATTTTATTACGTCGAATAATAAGTTATTCCATAGGATGACAAGATTTGAAGAAATTGACACAATCTTTAATTATGTTTTAATTTTATAAATTTTCAATTTAATTTTTTATAAGAAAAACACAAAGGCAAAATTATGTAAACTCGTAAATTGGGGGATTCAATAATTTAGGGACTTATGCGACTGTCTAACATGTCAATGTTTGAGCTGCATCTATCTATCATTTAACATTGCGTGTGTTGATACCTAAATTAATGTTAAACACCATTGGTTTTAACAACAATATTTAAAATAAAATTGAATTTTTTTTTTTTGTGATTTATTTCATGTCATTCAAAAGAAAATTGAACTATTAAACACAATACAATGCAAACGTCATTTGAGCTTCATTATCTAAAAGTTCATTTTTGTTTTTTTCAAACTCATTTTTCATAAAAATAGGATTCAAAAACATAGCCTAAATCTTAATTGTGATAGATTCATAAATATGATCGAGAAACACGTAGAAATAAGATATGAATAGAAAAGTAAAGAGAAAATTTTAACTTTGATCAAATACTACGACTTGCGGTCGACAATGGTTATGAATGACAGGAAAATTTTAGAACAAAAAAATATTAACCACCGAATAAGATAACTTTTTCTCCATATAGAAGAGAAGTTTCTTTTGGGTTAATATATTGTTACTTTTATAGATAAAATGTTTTAAATTTTCACTTTCAATCATTTACTTTTTAGATTTTAAGCAAAACGGAAAAAAATAATCAA
This sequence comes from Fraxinus xanthoxyloides, assembly GCA_903798325.1. Classification (NCBI taxonomy): domain Eukaryota; kingdom Viridiplantae; phylum Streptophyta; class Magnoliopsida; order Lamiales; family Oleaceae; genus Fraxinus; species Fraxinus xanthoxyloides. The sequence goes on along the minus strand of CAIGRL010211984.1, from coordinate 2,532 downwards.
GAAATTAAGAAAAAATGGTAGATTCACAAAAACTATGCCAAAATAAAGATAAATAATTAGAAAAAAAAACTTTTTTTTACTGGAGAATTACAGAATAAACAAGACTTTTCAACAACAAAATCTCAACATTGATTGAAAACGATGATAAATTCTTTTAATGCAATAAAAGTTGTACAATTCATTTCAATTTAATTAAAATTGGGTAATCATCTTTCACCTATTAAAAACTCAGGAAATCTTGTTTTCACAAAATCTTCCTAAGACTTAAAATTGTATCAAAAAAATATTAAACATTATAAATATCAAATATTTTTTACTTATATGCGTTACATATCATTTTGTGCACAACAGTAAAATTGTGGGGTCCATAATCCATTAAGGTTGGCAAATATGCTTTTATAGTACAGTCAACCCCACAACCTGCGTACTGTGAATTCTCTCTTTCTTTCTGTCTTCTCTCATCTTTAGCCTTTCACGGGGGCGACAGAATCTTGTAACTTCGAGGGAATTTTGATTTCTTGTTTGGATTTATAATTTTCATTTTGGGTGGCCAATGAAAAACCCATGAAAAATTTGCATACAAGTAGTCTTTTTTCTTTTGTTTTCATCTCCAAAAAAATTGCCTAAAATTATCCTTTTTATTAATATTTCACCTGCTACGCCACAATTATTTTGTAAGTCTGTTTTTTCTCCTCCAAATTTCCCATTTCTTACCATTTCTGTGTATCACTACGCCACAATTATTTTGTAAGTCTGTTTTTTCTCCTCCAAATTTCCCATTTCTTACAATTTCTGTGTGTTTTCTTGATGAGTATTGGGGGGTCTGTTTTGATTAGTGTTTTGCTTGTCTTGTTTGGTTCAAACTCTTAAAAACCTTGTTTGAATCCAATATTCCTAACTTTTGTGCATTCTATTACTCATTATTACATCACTTTTGAGATATTGACTTGTCTTACCCAAAAGAATTTATACTTCTGCACTTCATTTGGGCAATGATTTTGCTTTGATCCTCTTGAATGGTTCTTGGAGTCAATATTTCTTAATATTAGATATGATTATATATTATTGCTGAAAGTTCTGAAATTCTGCTACAGATTGTGTTGAATTGTAAGAGTAATTTCGTCAATGCCTTCTACATACTTCCCTTTGAGATGGGAGAGTACTGGAGATCAATGGTGGTTTGCATCTCCCATTGATTGGGCAGCTGCCAATGGGCATTATGATTTAGTCAGGGGGCTTCTTCACCTTGACACAAATCTGCTTATTAAACTCAGCTCTTTACGCAGAATTCGTCGTCTTGAGTCCGTGTGGGACAATGAAGAACAGTTTAATGATGTTGCTAAATACCGGTCCCAAGTCGCGCAGCAGCTCCTCCAAGAATGTGAAACCAAGAAAGGATATAATTCTCTAATCAGGGCTGGGTATGGAGGTTGGCTTTTATATACTGCTGCTTCAGCAGGGGATGTGATATTTGTTAAAGAATTGTTGAATAAAGACCCCCTTTTAGTATTTGGAGAAGGGGAATATGGTGTTACGGATATATTTTACTCGGCTGCTAGAAGCAAGAATTCTGAGGTTTTTAGACTGGTGTTCGATCATGCCATATTGAGAACTTGTTCCCGAACCACTAAAGGGGAAAACGAGGAAGTTTCTTCGGCTTTTAAGAGGGAAATGGTTAATAGAGCTGTCCATGCTGCAGCTAGAGGAGGAAATATAGAGATCTTGAGAGAATTTTGTAAGGATGAATCTGATGTTTTGGCTTACAGAGATGCCCAAGGATCCATAGTATTACATACAGCTTCTGGTAGAGGGCAGGTCGAGGTAAATATTTGTTTCTTTTTCTTCTTTTGCTACTTAAATTGCTTGATTGATAGTCATATGTAAATAACGTCGTATTTTAGCATGCTTTGTGATATGGATTAGATAGTACAGGACAGGATTGAAGAATCTGAATTCTTGTTTGTTTTTAATGTTTATTCCGTCTAATATTGCATACCAAACTTGTGCTTTTGTCTTAATTGTTTTTGCTATGCTTTTAACCTTAACTCAAACCCTCCACTTCCCTGTTTCGGCATCCCAAGCTCCACCGAGGCATCAGCTAGTATTGACTATGGAAACATAACTTACGAATTGAAGTGTTCGATATTTTTGCTCCTTAAAGTCAAACCTTGGTGGTGGTTTTATGAAATCAATTTCGAGTAGGCAGGGAAAATGTAGATGAACATGCGTTTTCAGTTAGAAGCTCTTAAATTCTACTCAATGGACCATATAAGACTCGAATATGATAATATTATATTTGACTTTCCTCTTGCGCTATGACTAGCTTCATGTGGCCGGCTCATTTGAGAACTATGTCTTGTGAATAAATGGCGTCTTCATCTATTTTGAAGTTAAAATTTAAGGTTGTATTAAAGTTTGTTCATTTTTTCTCCCTCTTTAATTGTCAGTAATTTAACAGAATTAGAATACCAGCTGAGTGAGTTGATTCACATCTGAGAAAAAAAAAAAAAAAAGAATTTAAGACAAAGAAGA
>CAIGRL010211940.1:0-14962 GCA_903798325.1 Fraxinus xanthoxyloides | reverse complement strand
GACACTCGAAACTTAAGTACGGGGCGTCACATAACCTATAATTCAATTAAAAGAATTTTGAAATGTCAATATTTTAGAGCCCGAATAAATATATAAAATATACTTATCATATATCTACCACTGGTATAGGAAGTCTGGATTGATTATCCGGTACAAGGGTTTAGATACTTAACCCATTTTTTATTTTCGCCTCTCTGCCCTTTTGATCCTTTTCCTTGACGGAGGAGTGGACTCAGATGTTTTGTTAAAGTTATCACGAGATACATCAATCTGAGAACCTGAGTGTTGAAGCTCTAGTTTCTTATTGGCTTTGACTTACTCATAGGGTCAAGACTGGCTATCTTTTTGTAGGCTGGCCAGTTAGTTCTTCACTACCATAAAAACCTTTATATTGGTCTATTTTCTGTTAAATGATGACCCCCTTTAAACACTCCCATTATTGCTCTCTCCCATTGTCATCTTACCACTTGGGTAACTCATTAGTTCATTTAGACATATGATGGGATGGATTGCTGTTGGTGGAGTAGTTTCTTTTGATGACAGATGTTCAGGGGCTTGTGCAAGTGCTTTATAAGTCACAATGGCCTTAGACATGTCCAACCCAGATTGTATGGCCAGCATCAATATAAGATTTTGATATGTATATTTGCGAAAATTTTATTTCATGAAAAAGTATAATTATTTCTTGTTAAAATTAGTTTGAGCACTAAATATACAAAGGGGATCATGGAAAGGTGTAAATTTAATCTATTTTTTTTTCTAACAAACGGTATTAGAGCATTAGTAATTTAACAAGTGGTATCACAGCGTAATTTTCATATGTGATCCAATTTTAGTTTAGATGAGTCAATCACATTCTGTGAATGATCTAAGGATAATATGGATATTTATGAAGCTTATGATCAGTTGTCTAAGAAGAGTATCAAGTTACTAAGATTAATATATCAATCTTTAAGAAACTCAACAAGTCAAAGTTGAGGAGTCTACCAGTGGTCTAGATAAGTTGAAAATTGAAAAAGAGTTCTTAAAAATTAAGGTTAAGACTCTAATGAGTGATTTGAAAAATCAAATGCCCAACTTCTATCTTTCTCTAGCAGATCTAAGAAGATTGATAACATGAAATGTCTCAACTAACCAACTGGGAATAGATGAGATTTAGTCTTTAATAAAACAAATTTTCATATTACGTCCTCTTCTAAAAAATAAGTTTGTGCCTGATTTGATCAAGTCTAAGTTTCAAAACTTGAAATCTAAAGTTGCTCCTAAGTTCATCCCCACGTGTCACCATTGTGGTAAGTTAGAACACATAAGACCTATGTATCACAAAGTCTTGAGTAAAAACAAACCTAAGAGTGTAGGAGCCCGATGAACAAAATCATCTGTGCAACATAGGTTTCATCAACCTAAGGTTCCAAATTCGAAACTTAGCATAGCTCCTAAATTCATTTCCACATCTCAAAATTGTGGTGAGTTAAGTCACTTAAGAACTAAGTGTCGTAAGCCATTGATTAGGAACAACAAATAAGATCTAATTACCCATGTTAGATTCTTGACTAATCAAGTGAATTACTTGACTAAATTAATTACTCAATTAACTAAGATTGCATCTTTTTATAAGAAGATTTGTGTCTAAAAGAGTAAACTTATAAGTCAAAATGATGACATTAATTACGTATTACTCGCATGCTATTTGCTTCGTTGATTAGGTGTTTAGTTCCATGCATATGTATTATTCATTATATATATGTATATTCATGCACACACTCACATTCTTTGTATATTAGTAGTTTCTTATTGATTTATTCCTTTATTAAAAAAAAAAAAAAATTGCAAGGATTTTAGAAGTTGTAGCACTTCGAATTGATTTTTTTGACATGTTATTTTGTAATCATGTATAGTTTATAAATGGTGAATAAATTTTTCATTAACTTTGGTTACTTGTCATAGGTTATTGCATATATCATCTACACTATACACATGAAGTTCTTATGAGTGAGTTTTGACCGCTAGTGTGAGATTTGTGATGGTGGTCATGAGTGTAGTAACTTTGAATATGGAAGGATTTTTAACTAGATTTCAACTTGTGTATATTCCCCATAAAAGTAAATGAGTATTGTTCTTTAAAATAATTGAATTATTATGATACATGTTATACTTGTCCTCGTAGCATTTTTTACTTGAGCAATTAAACTTGTTGGGTATGTATGTGTGTGTGTGTGTGTGTGTGTGTGTGGAGAGAAAGAAAATTTATACATTGAAAAAATTAAATATGAGCTTTTTTAATTTTAAAAGTCCTAGAAGCACTAGTTTTGATTTTATACTTTGAGGAATATATTTATTCACCAATGATTCTTTGCATGTCATTTCTCATTGATTTAAGGTTTTGATACATGCTTACAAGAATTTAGAATCCGTTTGATTGCAAATGTGGAATTTGGGAAGAAAGAAAATGAATTATAGGGAATTGAATTTAATAGAATTTGTTTTATTGAGAAATTCACCTAAAAAATGTTGAAACTTTGGTGTCCTGAAAAATGTGAATTTCGACCCTAACTCTTAGAGGTGGGGTGAATAAGTGTATAGCGTAGAATTAAATTTTTTTATGAATTAAACAGCAACAAGTCACTTTTTAATTCTTATCTAAATGATTAATCATGCAAGTCATTTTACCCCTAAGTTGAAATACCACAATTTGTATACAAAAATAAATGAATAATGAAAGTAGTAAATTAACACCACGATGATCACGGAGAAAACCAATTGTGAAAAACTCCGGACACTTTGCCAAGCAATCCACTATAAACGATTTTAACAACTTACGGTCTATCAGACTAGACGACTCGTACTATCTAATCTCCTTATTGCACTCCATACAGCTATTCGTGGATCCCGTGCTCCCCTGCACCAATTCTTAGCTGATGCTGCCAAAACTCTCCGTAGAATCTGCAGCCCTACAGTACTACTAGCCTTGTGGAATTATTTATCACCCGTGGATCAACGAATAAAGACCCATTCTTCACAGACAGGAACTCTTGTCAACTTCCATCGATCTTCAGAACTTTGACCAGATGTAGAAGAAGTAGTGGTTTGATATTTGGATTATGAATTTGATGTTTTTTCTCACCAAAACTCTCACACGGATGAATGTTGAAAGAAGTAATATGGAGGAATCACTCTCTAATCATTTTCTCTCAATGTTCAACCTTAGGAATTTCGTAGAGATGAGTTTTGGTATAAATAGGTAGTTAAGAAACGAAATGGTCTGGGGAAAAAGCCTTGAAATTGTGAAATAAAAATTTCCCGTATAACCCTATCGCTCGAGCGAGAGCTCAGCGACAGTCGAGCAACAGTCTATCGATTAAGCAAAGGCCCGGCGACAGTCCAGCGATGATGTTTCTGCTTTTGTAACTCGAGCCAAACCTTAGCGATAGTCTAGCGAAATCTACGCCATTTTTCTTCCTTTTGTAATTCTTGAACCCTAGACCTAATGATCCTATTTTTAACTATTTGCATATTACTCCTTGACTTTATAACCAAAGTACAATTTAGTCTTTTTGTTTACAGGATTGCCAATTACATAACATTTAAAACCTAACAAACACCCCATTTGACATTCTGTGACAAAACTACTAAGTCCAGACTGTAATAAAAAATACATTACATACTCAAAACCTATGATAAACTAACTGACTTGAACAATTCTGCAGTTTAATCTGCACATGTTTCCTGAAACAAATAACTCAAACACCCAGTGTAAAATGTGTGGAAAATAATATAATAAAGCAATTCAAGAAGTTTACATAATTTAGGCAATTATGAATCAATTAGGCTTGTTCAGTTTTAATATGCATGCTAAATCAAGACGTAGTAACAATACAACCCAACATACCACGAAGATATATTATTACTACTAAAACATCAAACTTAATTTTGTAGAACTGAAACTAACTAATAATGATTCAAATAACAATCAACGATCAATGAGTTTATGCAATAGTCAAATGTATCTAAGTCTCACCCCAACAACCCCTCAAACATAAAATGTAAACAAGTTAACATAATGATATGTGGTCTGATAAACTTTTTGATTTTTCTTTTTCTACTCTCCCTTTTTGTCACAAAATGACAAGGGATAAAGAATAACATACAACATATTAAGGGCCTGTTTGGTACGGCTTAAAATCTAATTAAAATTGAAAATATAGCCATTATTAGGTCTCACCCATCTAATAAAAGTCAACAATAACGGCTAATTTTTCAATTCTAATCCGATTTTAATCTCTATCAAACACCCTCTAATAAAGTAGGTGTAAACAGTCATAAGTATATGTAATGAACAATAAACATTCCCACAAATCTAACTCAAATTACCCATAGAGTAAATGATATAGGTAACCTATATGTGTTAAGTTTCACTAATCTTTTGAGAGTAGGACTTCAAACCTTAATTTTGTGAAAAAGGACTTATTATTCTTCTACTTATGAAAGTCAAACCTACATAAGAAAGCTTATTTTTATGGAGAATGTGTTTTCTCCCCCTGACTTTTAGCTTAAAAAAACTTATCTTATATCGCAACTGTTACCATGAATGCTTATATATATATATATATATAATCTTAAGTGCAGGCTTCTTTTCATTAAGCGACTAACATGACCCCTGTAACGAGCTTTAGATCGGTTAACCCAACTCAATTGATCATAGGCACCAAGTTATGAGAAACCCCGCATGCTTAATTACTCAAAGTCAAGTAGGCTTCAATAAGTAGCATAAGATACTGAGTTCCTTTAAATTTTTTTTATATAATCACTTATTATTGCAGGGGTAATCTCGAGTTTAGGTATAAATAAGATGGTCAATCCATGTTCAAAGTTACCCTACTAACATGTGACAGCCATCCTAAATCTTACACATGCGGTAGAGTCTCACTATCAAGTTCATAGTGTGTGCAATGCAGATGAGATATGAAGAGACCTATATTAAATACTCCAGAAATATCATAAGTCAGCAATGGGAATTATATTACAACTCACTAAATAACCTCATGCTTGATTATGACCAACAAAATCAATTGTATTGTATATCATGTTGTAAAACAATTTCTTGCAACAACAATTTTTTGTTCTCTTTTTTGTGTTCAAAAAAAAATTGTAAAATCATAACAATGAAAAATTATTTTTGTTTGTTTTTTTGTTTTAGATTCAAATATGAATTCACCAACTACACAAAACAAAAGAAAAATCATACAAACAAAAGATAAAGAACAAAAAGTAAAAATGCATGAGAACAAATAAGTAAATAAACATGATGCATGTATAACTCAATGTCACACAATAGGAAAATAAGAGCATGCTTCAATTATACTCAGTCAATAAGGTACACAAATACATTAGCTATTCTTAGGGATTTGAACTGAAGCCTATCCAACGGTTTAGTGAACAAGCCAGTTAAATGGTTTTTAGTAGAAATGTGTTTAAGATTAATTGTTTGAGTTTCCACAAGCTCCCAAATAAAATGATGTCTAAATCAATATGTTTAGTTTGAGAGCGTTGAACAGGATTTTTCAAAATATTAATAGCTCTGTTATTATCATAAAACACAGTTATAGTTCCCTATTTAATCTTATAGTCACTTAACATCTGCTTCATCCAAAGTAGTTGAGTGCAGCAACTTCTTACTATAATATACTCGGCCTCTGCTGTGAATAATGAGATAAAATTTTGTTTCTTATTCATCCAGGCAACGAGATTGGCGCCAACATAAAAACAGCCTCCAGAAGTACTTTTTCTATCATCTGCATTTTCAGCCCAATCCGCATCGTAATAGCCAGCAAGATCAACAGTAGTATCCCGAGAGTATAGGATTTATAATCAACAGTACCATTGACATATCTAATAATACATCGTACAACGCTTAGGTGTGATTCCTTGGGATCAGCCTAAAAATGCACACAAACCCCAACACTAAAAGCTATGTCAAGTTTACTAGCAATGAGGTAAAGTAGGCTACCTATCATACTTCTATACAATGTTTGATCAACACTATTACCTATTAGATCGAGACCTAACTTGGTACTTGTGCTTATAGGGGTTCTAGTATGTTTCTTGTTGTCTAATCCAAAACGTTTGACAAGATTCTTGGCGTATTTCGATTGAGATATGAATAATCCCTCATCTGTCTGCTTGACTTGAAGACCAAGAAAGTACGTTAATTCTCCAATCATGCTCATTTTAAATTCTTGTTTCATACACTAAGCGAACTTCTGAGCAAGAGAATCAACAGAAGAACCAAAGATAATGTCATCCACATAGATCTGAGCTACGGTGATGATATCCTCAAACCGTCTTATAAACAACATCCTGTCGCCTCGAGAAATCATGTTCCAAGAGATATGTCGTAAGCTTATCATACCAGGCTCTAGGAGCTTGTTTCAGCCCATACAAGACTTTATTCAACCGATATACATAGTGAGGATACTTCAGATCAATGAACCCTTCATGTTGTTCCACATATGATTCTTCCTAAAGAATTCCATTCAGGAAGGCACTCTTAACATCCATTTGGTACAATTTGATACCTAAAGTACAGGCAACAGCCAAAATGATTCTAATAGATTTGAGCCTAGCTACGAATGAACACGTTCAACTTGAGTGTATCCTTGGACAACTAACCTAGCCTTATTTCTAGTTATGGTACCTTGATCATCAGTTTTATTCTTGAATATCCACTTAGTACCTATAACAATGCAATCATCAAGCCTATGAACCCAATCCCATACTTTGTTTCCACAAACTAATTTAATTCATCATGCATAGCATTTACCCAACATTCATCACTAAGGACTTTTTCTACATTTTTCGGTTCAATCTGAGACACATTGCTCGCATATGACAGCTTGTTCAAAACTCTCTTGTGAAGTTTCATACCTTCTTCTAAATCTCTAATTATATTAATCTTAGGGTGATTCGACTTAACTATGGACGACGGTTCTTTAGGAGGTTTAGCTTCATCATTAGAAGTAGACTCCTTATTGGAAGCAACTAACTCATTCGATGCGAGCAGGGGATCAGGAACAGAAGTGTCCTTAGATTCAATTGCCTTGTTTGGGTCAACATTCAATTGGTCCAGCTCAGCACTATCTCTACCAATCTCACTCTCACTACATGCATCATCTACCACCACATTAATAGATTTCATCATAACACGTGTGCGTTTATTTTACACCTGATAAGCCCCGACCAAATTCTTTTCCATGATCACCATGAATTCTGGAAACAAAATATCCTTTCTCATTTTTAAGTTTCTTGCATAATGAGATGATAAGACCGAACACTTCATTTTTATCTTTCAGGAATTCAATCCAAGTATATCGAGAAAAATCGTCAACCACAACCAGAATATATCTTTTACCACCAAGACTTTCAGTTCTAGATGGTCCTATTAAATTCATATGGAGTAGTTCAAGTGGCTTGTGGTCAAGATCTTAGAAGTTTGTTTGTGAGGCACTCTAAGTTGTTTACCTTATTGACACGGACCACGCAGAGTGGTATCTGTATTTTCTAGGTTAGGTAGGCCATTGACTATTTTCTTCTTGGCAAGTTTGGACAAACTGTTATGGTTCAATTGACCCAGTCGTTGATGCCACAATTTAGTAATGATGATCTGGCACTACTACAAACGTAGCTGGAATTAGGAAAAATTCCATAACAATTATCGGAAGTTCTTAAACCATCAAGAACAACGTTACTAGTCGAGTCATATACAATATACCATTTCTGGCGAAAACTAACCTCAAAATCTGCACCACAAATTTGACCGATGCTCAACAAATTGGACTTTAACCCTTTAACATAAAGCACATCTAAGTAGTAGCAAGTCCTGCAATTTGAACAACACATTTTCTTTGCATCGGTACAATAGCTCCATCTCTAAAAGTGACCACACCGCCATTCTACTCATTCAAAGATGAGAACAAGGCTTTGTCACCATACATGTGTCTTGAACATGCAATGTCAAGATACCACATGGAGCTATTCTGAGCTTTAAGAGCAAGATGGGCAACACAACAATTTTTCTAATCTTCAGACCGTTCACTCTCATTCTCCCTTTCTTCTTCTCAATCTCATGGTCAAATTCGATTGTAGCAATCGAAGTCAAGGCCATACAATTTTGTTCATCTTAACCACTAGATGTCTCATTCTGAGAACTGGAATCTGACTTTTCGTTATTCATGGTCAAGTTTAAAGCCTTACGACACTCTCTACCTGAGCTCTTCTTCAAATTAGGACATTCACTCGTAATGTGACCATACCCCTTGCACTTATAGCATTGGATATATTGAGATTTCTTAACGGGAGTCCTAGAGGTGTTTTTCTCACGTCTAGCTCTCGAGAGTTTATCAAGGACCTCACTTTTCCGCTCCTAAGGCTTTCTCCTATTCCTCAGCACCTTTTGGAATTTTTAAACGAAATAAGGAATTTTGTTGTCCCTAAAGGTCTCACTATCAGTGGACTCGGTCTCATCTTCTCTAACAGTGTTCATGATGATGGATTTAACCTTTTTAGACTATGAGATAGTGAGATCATAAGTTTGAAGTAATCCTATGAGTTCTTCAATCTTAACAATATCTAAGTCCTTACTCTCTTCTATTGCAGTGACGTTAGGTCTAAACCTCTTGAGCAGTAATCTTAGGACTTTTCTAACAATTTTAGACTCGGAGATCTTCTCACCTAAGTTAAAGCNTAGACTCGGAGATCTTCTCACCTAAGTTAAAGCTAGAGTTAACTATATCATTCAACTTTGCATAGAATTCATCGAACGATTCATTGTCCTTTGTTCTAATCTATTCAAAATTTAGTGGTCAACATATGCAATTTAGCAGTTTCTCACATCGACACTTCCCTAAAGTTCTCAGCAGACACAACCATGAACAAGGTATGGATGTCATTACTGTTCCAGTTATACTCATCTAAATTAGTTTTGGTCTACAGTAAGACATCAGTGGGTGTAACTAAACCTGCAATAGTTGTTGTAGGCGGAGCCCAGCCATTTTGAATGCTAATCCAAATACGCTCATCCATCGTTTTAAGGAAAGCTCTCATTTGAACTTTCTAGTAAGCATAATTGCTTCCGTTGAAGTACGGATGCACGAACAATGATTGACTCGTCTAGAATACTATAATAAGTCAAGAATCGAAATAAGGCTCTGATATCAATTGAAAAATGTGTAGTTTGACACTAACAACACCAGAGGGGGGTGAATAGTGTATAATGTGGAATTAAAATATTTTACGAATTAAATATCAACAAGTCACTTTTTAATTCTTATCTAGATGATTAATCATGGAAGTCATTTCAGCCCTAAGTTGAATTACCGTAATTTGTATACAATAAACAGTAAATAATGAAAATTGTAAATCAATACCAGGATGATCACGGAGAAACCCAATTGGGAAAAATTCCGGCACTTTGCCAAACAGTCCACTATAAACGATTTTAACAATTTACAGTTATCAAATTAAATGGATCATACTATCTGATCTTCCGACTGCACTCCATACAGAACTTCGCTGATCCTTGCTCCCATCCACCAATCTTTAGCTACTGTTGCTAAAACTCTCCGTGGAATCTGCTACCTTGTAGTATTCCTAGCTTTGTGGAATTGTTTATCTCCCGTAGATCAACGAAGAATGACATGTTCTTCACAGACAAAAACTCATGTCAACTTCCCTCGATCATTAGAACTCTAACCAAATGTAGAGGAAGTAGTGGTATGATATTTGGATTATGAATTTGATGTTTTTTCTCTCCAAAACTCTCATACAGATGAATTTGAAAGAAATAATATGGAGGAATCGCTCTCTATTCTTTTTCTCTTAATGTTCAACCTTAGGAATTTCATACAGATGAGTTTTGGTATAAATAGGTAAGTCAAGAAACAAATGAGCTGGGAAAAAAGCCTTGAAATCGCGATATAACCCTGTCGTTCGAGCTAAAGCGTGGCAATAATCCAACGACGATATTTCTGATTTTATAGTTCGAGCCAAACCTTGACGACAGTCTAGCGAAAATCTATGTCGTTTTTCTTCCTTTTTCCATTCTCGAAATCTAGACCTTATGACCCTATTTCCAACTATTTGCACATTGCTCCTTGAATTTATAACCAAAGTACAATTCAATGATTTTGTTTACAGAATTGCCAATTACAAAACATATAAAACATATCATGTCTGTTTGACTTCATTTTTCATGAAAATTGTTGATTAAAGCAATATTTTTTTTACCATTAGGTCTAGAATTTTTTCCAATTGTCAAAATAAAAATAAAAATTATGATATCGAATATCATTTGTTTGGCTTTATTTTGCATGAAAATTGTCAATAAAAGTGATAAATCTTTTTACCATTGCATCTAGAATTTTTTCAATTGTCAAAATAAGTTGGAAAATCAATTTCCACCAAATTGATGAAAATTGATTTTCCACAAAAACAAGGAAAAGGTGACCTTGTGAGCCAACCAAAAAAATGAATTCCATGGAAAAAAAGTGTATCGAACTTGAAATTTGTTTTTCATTTTCCATGAAAATTGGGTGAATCAAACAGGCCCTTAGCGCCACTTTTCAAACATGCATAGTTAATACAATTTTCTCCATACATGTTTAAAATAAGTTATGTGGCAAAAGATTACTATTTATAAATTGTCTGTAAAAGTAAACAAAAATTGTTCATGATGTTATATTTAAAAATCCATAAAAAATAGTTGTTTCACGTGAAAATTTTTATTCTCCCATCGCATGTGTTGCATAATTTTGCAAATTTGTCCTTGAGATTTTTTTTAACGCATTCCTCTATATATTATTCATGAGTATATTACTTGTTTCCCTTTGTTACTTGTGAAAGAAAGGGAAGAGATTAGTACTTATTTCAGATAGTTGATTAGTATATGAATGAGGGGGAGTAGTTGATTTGTTTTTAATACTTGAGTTAGGGGGAGGGAGTTATAGTAATTCCTTGACTGATTGATAATCTGACTAGCATGATTGGATAGTTTGGTTATTGATATTATGTTACGTGTTTTGTATAGTATCATTATCACTATTTTGTGTTGTTAGTTCAAAGATATATCTCATCTTGTCATGTTTAGATTCTGAGTTATTTGATACTCATGGTAGTACATGAGTTGGTGTTGTGCATATTTTGCTTGAATTATTTATCTAACTTAGGTATATGCCTTATTAAAAGTTTCCTCTTACTTTTCACGTGGTGCTATTGTTTTCCTCTTACTTAAAAATTGAGTCTTTGGGAAGATTGTTGTTAAGTTGTTTTTTATTCTGACTTTAAAATAAATGATTTTGTCATGAAATCTTAAAGGGGGATTTTGTTAGGTCTCTATTTGCAATTGACTATTCCTTAGACAAAATTAAACTAATGGTATTGTACTTAAATTTAAGGAGTCAATGGGTTCACAATGTAGGTCTTGAAGGAGTCAAAAAGCTCAATGATGTCCGAGAAGATCACATATAATCAATTCGACGAAATTGGAATGAGTGTCAAAGCACATGTTATGCTCCAAATTCTTATTCACAAGTTATGATACATTTTTTACATAGAAAACATTCAAATTCAAATAGAATAATTGTAGTTTTTCAGTTAGTTTTCAAGTGCAATTTGAATCGTCTCAATTCGATTTCAAAAAAAAAAAAAAAAGATATGGTAAAAATACTGACAGCTGCTCAAAGAGAGCTTGCTGACTGCCTTCTAGGTGCTTGAATGGTGGTGAGACGAACACAAACCCTATTTCACGTGAAATAGATTATTTTCCATTCTATTCAACCTCAAACACTTCATTAATTTATATAAGCCATGAAACATTTTTAGGACTAGTTGAACTTAATTTGTCGTACAAGAAATCATTCTTTGAAGATCAAACACATATTCCAAAACATTTTTTGATTCAACCCAAGATTAAAGTTTCATATATTTTCCCAAATATTCTTTGTTATTGGTTGAGCCTTGTATTTAGTCAGGAGATTATCATTTGAAGATCAATTATATATTACAATATTCTCTTTCCTTAACCACATATAAAACCACAGAAATGTCTAAAGATCAAACACCAAAATTCTACCTTCACATATAAGCATTTATATTTCTCAAGTTTAGAGATGAGAAGCTTGGAGTTCTAGCTCTCTATGATTTCCTTGATGATTTACAAGTTAGGTTGTCAGAGTGAGCTAAGGTTTAGCGGTATCCGAAATAATTGTAAGTTAAACTTTTTTAGTGGATTTTACGGGCAAGTTTACCAAGAGGATTTTTATTCCTATGAAGAGTTCTTCAAAGGGTTTTTTACTTTACTACTTTGATCTAAATGTTTGTAATTATTTAAAATTATGGTTTAATATTGATTATCCTTAATAATTATCTAGAGACAATAAAAGTGACTTGTTATTTATTATGGTGTTAATTACGCATATTTGGGTTTAAACTTTTTTCAACAAGTGATATCAGAGCATTCGTAATTTAACAAGTCTTTTGTTTTGATCTTTCGATTGAATTACAAGAATTATGAAATTGTTGTTTGATCTCTGTAGGTTGTTCTCTTGAATTTATAATGGCTTAATCAATGGCATAGAGATGGTCAACAAGTGATATCAAAGCATTAGTAATTTAACAAGTCTTATGTTTTGATCTTTTGATTGAATTACGAGAATTATGGAATTTTTGTGTGATCTCTGTAGGATGTTCTCTTGAATTTATAATGGCTTAATTAATGGCATAGAGATGGTTCAGGCCGAATTATGGTTTGGGTATACATAATATAAATAGTGTTTGAGGTTGAGTAGGTTTGAAAAATAGCTATTTCATGTCAACTATGGTTTTTGTTTGTCGCATAGCCGCTCGAGAGCCTATGGGGTGACTAGCGAGCTCTCTCCGAGAGCTATCAGTTTTTTCATTATAACTTTCTCTCTTGATATCAGATTGTGGTAATTCAAAGTGTGTTGAAAATCTAACTCAAAGGCCTGCAACTCTTCTAGAAGTAGTATATTTCAAATTTTAATTTTCCCATGAAAAAAACGCGTAATAACTTTTGACTGGGAATTTGGAATATAGCTTGTACGGCACTTCGACACTCATTTGACTTTTTATTGCATCACATTGATCATATGTGATCTTTTTGGACATTTTGAGCTTTTTGACTCCTTCAAGACTTATATGACCAGCCTATTAACTTGGTGGATGTTGCTGGTCTCCGAGATTTGTAGGGTGTTGCTGGTCTCCGAGACTCTACACATCTTGACACTTCCATGGAAGTTAAGCTAAACAAAGTAGAAGGCAACTTGTTATTAGACCCTATAGCCTATCGTAATCTTGTTGATAGCTTGTTCTATCTTACATTCACTAAACCAAATATCTCTTATACAATCAAACATATTAGCCAGTACGTGACTTTTCCTCGACACCTCTATATGGTCGCAGTTCAAAGAATCATCATATATGTTCCGGGCACTTCCTTCCGGAGACTTTTCTACCTTGTTGGTACTTCACTTGATATAGTGATGTTGATTATGCTGGGTGTAGTGATACTCGACGTTCTATTATGAACCAGTGTATGTTTCTTGGTCCGGCTCTTATATCCTAGAAAAAAAATAAAATCAAGTTTGTATTTCTAAGTCCTCTGATGGGTCCGAATATAGGGCCATGTCACAAGCTTATGATGGATACATTGTCTCTGTGGGCTACTAGATGAACTTAGTTTTTCTCCACCTGGCCCTACTTCTCTTAATTCACTAGTATTATCCACATTTTAGCCAATCCTATTTTTCTTGAATGCACTAAATACATCGAGGTGAATTACCTATGTTTAGCAATCTTCAAGTGACAAATATTTTCACTGAGGTCTCATGCAGCAATGACATAATTTTATCATGAACATATTGACGCTAATTGATAAACCTGCATCATTTTGAGGGGAGATGTCAACGGAAATCAATAATTATTCCGTACATAATAGGCCATAAATTATTGTTGTAATTAATGTGTAATTCACTCAATATTCTAGGCTATAAAGAGGAGATTTAGAGTAAATTAAGGAAATTTTCTAGAATCATAATCTCAAATATTGATAACAATGCGTAGCGAGGTTTAGTGATGATAAGAGTGAGTTTATGATCTTAAACTCGAGCTTTGAACCTTCAACTGTAATGAATGCAAAGTTCAAGGACTACATTGCAAATAGTGAGAAATATATATTTTAAATGAGAGGGTGATGAATTAATAATATTTAGTAACGAGAAGGATTACCATATGCTAAGGATTTGATTTGTAAACATTTTGATGTTTTTGTAAATAATGAGAGACTGAAGTTAAAAAAAGTTTCAAGATTAATAAATTTTTTGGCCAAATATTTAATCATTGGAGGATTTAGAATTGCCTTATTTATATTTTGCTCATTTTGAAGCTTATATTAAATAACACGTTATGGACTCGAGAAAAAGTTAATTTGAATAATTAAGGGGTAGCCTTGGTAAATAGGTAAATTTTCGGTTGACATTTTGGGTTGTTCAATTTTCTCCATCTTGGCAAGTTCAATATTTTAACTTCTTCCATTATTATTTTAAGACGACCAAGGTTTTTGGGCTGCACTCTAAAATTTCAATTTTTGCCTGTTCATTCCGATTCCAAATCCCAAATTGAAGATTTATTGTTTAATAACTTGAGGTGTTGTGCTATGTGCTTAAGTTGATTTTCCACCCACTTTGAAAATTTTTGGTGTGTGTATATATATAGTCCTTGTTTGATTCCCATTTTTTTTTAAAAATACATTTTTCTCTTTATCGTTTTTTTAACAACATATTTTTCAATAAAATAATATTTTTTATCACATCAATAACTTTTCAATCTTTTTAACCACACATTTTCTATCAATTTACTATTCTAAAATACATTCTTTCAAAATAATGTGGCT
>CAIGRL010211920.1:0-12802 GCA_903798325.1 Fraxinus xanthoxyloides | reverse complement strand
TGCAATCAAACGGACTCTAAGAGAATAAATAAAATTATCCATCTTAATGAGAAAATTCTTTTAGTTGGGAGAGAAAGGGAGAAGCTCATGATTTCATTTATCTCAATTGCTTCAAGAGTTCTATTATCTTGTCAAAGAGCAAAGGAATAATCTAAATTTTTCAGAGGAACAATTTTTCATAAAGTCTGTGTGCTCACAACGTAAGCAAGTTCCAAGAGATGATAGAATCTACCAAAGGCATCTCGATAGCATTATATGGAGTATAAATTGCTGGTATCTTATGAAAACATGGTTTGCGAAAGTATCTTCTCTTACGATCGAAGCACAACCCAGTCAGGTTGCTAATATCAAACACTGAACCGATAACTCGACATAACTTGAGATTTGGTTTTCTTGGACCGGTCCAAAAGCTTATATATAAAAGGGTTTTTGGTGAAAATTAAAATTAGATTTTTAGTAAATTGTGATAAAAGTTTTTGAAATGTGTGGTTCAAAAATTGTGGGACCCATGAAAGATGTGGTTAATATTGATTGTTTGGCTTTGACTTAGATTAAAATCTGTATCAATCGACTCAACCTACTTTAAGTGTTACACTTAGCCCAAGTTTGAGCTCTATTTTTTCAAATTATAATGAGATGAATAATAGTTTTTTGAATAACCTCCGATTAAAAAGATACGTGGTTAAACTTCAACCAAATCCCAAGTACATGAATTCTTTTCATAACTCTACTGTGAATTCATCAACAATCCACTAATCCAAGAATGTCCACTTCTTGATGGAATGTGAATAAGAATATATTCTATCTTAATTCTTTATGTTGGCGTAATAGAATATGTACTCTAATGAAAATAATAATCCTACCAAATATTCTCATCCAAAATCCATATCTTTTTTCAAACTAGGAGACAAGTGGAAATATACCCAGCATATTGTTCATACCACTTATGTTAAATTATGAATAAATTATTATGCACCCAAATAAGAACACTAATCAAAAGTGGAGCCGGAGGACAACACGTATTTCATCACACATAATTAATTTAAATGGAGAATAAGTTCCTTATCACTTAGAAAATATAAGGGTTTAGACCACGTTCAGGGGTGGACGCATACTCTCGAAATTAGGGGGGCACGATCTAACTTTCAGATTTTTTTTGGGGAGGGAGAAGAGGAAAAAGGTGATTACGGGATGGATTTTGGAGATGGGAGAGAACTGAGAAGAGAGGCGACTCATAAGGCTGGGCTACTGGAGAGAAATGAAAGGTAGGTTTTAGAATTTTTGTTCCTTTTATATTTAATTAAAAAAAAAACCCTCAAAATCTACAGGGGCACTTGCCCCTATAGGCCTCTGTGTAGGTCCGCCCCAGACCACATTTCCATAATAATCTAAATTTTTTAAAATGAAATTTTAAGACTAAATATATTAATATTCGAAGAGCCGAAAAGAAGAGTTGGATTAATATTTTCAAATGAGTCAATCATCTCATAAATATAAGAAGCAATATTAAGAATTTGATTTACTCTTCTTAATTAACGTCGGATAATATTTTTAAAAATTGTTATTAGACAACACATAATTATGTAATTTAAAGTGAGAATCTTTCACACACTTCACTCAATTAAAAAAAAAAAAATACCTCGAACATTTTTTCTTCCTTGTGTTATGTCATGATCCGTGTGAGTTAGGTTAAACTATAAAGACAACAACTAAATAATAGGAACGTAACACTTCTTTGGTCGAGCCCATCTCATCGGACTTGCATAGTGCGGTTTATTTCTTCTGTGTGGTTTGCAGGCTACGACACATGAAGCCAAGTTTATCCAGTGCGCACTCACGGGTAGTAGATGCGGATTCCTACGTCAAAATAAAATAAATAAATAAATAAATTATAGGAACATAAGAAATTCTCCCACATAGTGGAAAAAAAATGTTCAGTGTCAGTAGTTGCATGGTATAATTGTCTTCCATAATTATTCCCATCTACGCACTTTCCATTAGTATAAATAGNCTACGACACATGGAGCGAAGTTTATCTAATGCGCACTCACGGGTAGTAGATGCGGGTTCCTACGTCAAAATAAAATAAATAAATAAATAAATAATAGGAACATAAGAAATTCTACCACAAAGTGGAAATAAAATGTTCAGTGTCAGTAGTTGCATGGTATAATTGTCTTACATAATAATTCCCATCTGCGCTCTTTCCATTAGTATAAATAGCCCCTCAATGGCTCATAATCAATGTATTCAAAACAGTCTATCTTCAGCCTTTTATAAGGTAATTATAATCATGTTTTAACTTATTTTAGCCTTCTCTATATCTTTCATTATAATTTTCAAAGTTTGTTCATATGTATTATTCCAAAGTTTAATGCATAGATTTCATCATGGAAATTGGCATATACTAAATTCCATAGAAATCCCAGGTTAAAATAAAAAAGGTGTATTCTAAGTCGAGTTCGATAATTTGTCGAATAGCTATCGAACAAAATTATCAGAACTTGGAAATATCATTAATTAGATTTTAAGTATACTTTGTTAGATCTTATTTTTGTTTCCTTCATGTTGTACTGACTTTAGATTAAAAGAAGAAGAAGATTTTGGTTTCTTCAACTGAAAATGGAAGCTGTTGGAAGGTCCAGTGGAGCCATGTATGAGTGCTTACTCTTTGGTATGTTATTCTTCTTTCTTTTATTATTCTAATTATAATTAAATTATTTCAAATAATTAATTATAATTATAATTAATGTAATATTGAGTTTGTTTCTCTCTCAGATATGGATGATACATTGTACCCCTTGAGCTTAGGTATCAACCTGGCTTGTCGCAGGAATATAGAAGGTAACAACTCTTGTCAATGATTGTACCTAGTAATTTGATGGAACTTCTTATGTTATTTTGTTGATTATCACTTTTGTTTTTTCAGAATTGATGTTGCATCACTTGCATATTGAAGAAAGTGAAGTCCCAAGACTGTGCTTGGAGTTGTATAGAGAACATGGGACGACAATGGCTGGTCTTAAGGTAAGATTAACATCGTTTTCTACATGTCATTATGGTTAAATAATTCACTAATTGGATAATCCAGATGCTAAGGAGTGTGCTTAGCACTAGTTTAAGTGGCAGCAACGATCGACTTGAATTTGTCTAATGAATTAACATACATCTTTAATTCATTTGATAAGTCTAAGTGGGACTGTACATCCACTTAAACTGGTGTTAAATAATATTATTACATGCTAAGAGTAATATATTGGTGTTGAATGTCACGAATGTTAGATAACATTATTCCATGCTAAGAGTAGTCTTGAATAAAGTACAATTGACGATCAAACAATTTTTTTGAAATTACAAATAAGTTTTAGAATTAATATTTTGGTATACACAAGTATGCTACAGAATGTTTTGGCAGAATATAGGCTACGGTGAATAGAGTTTTCTTGAAATTGAAATATATGAAATAGAATTATAGGAACTAGATATTGACGAATGTAACCTGAGAATTGAGATGACAATTGAATCAAGTACCTCAGAGTTAAACTTCGAGTTCTTGTTAATTTTCTTACACGGTAGAAAAAATATTCGACCCAATTTAGTTTTTTATTAAAATTTTCCCCTCAAAGATTCAACCGTGAAGGTAAAAAATGACGTGAGCTAGTAACGATGTGTGGTTCACGATTCTCTATAGGATAATGACATTTGTACACTGATTTCTTACACCGTTGTTGACATTTGCATTAATTGGATGAAAAACTGTTATCTTTTAAATTATCCTATTAAGTAATGTCACGTGTCAAAGTGTAAATAATGATGTATGATGTACACTAACACCAACCATGATCCTTCTCTATATCTTTAGCGTACACCTACTCCGCGTACTAAAGTTACATGGGCGTCCTCAATTGAGATTGTAATGAATTTTAAAAGCTTTCTAAATTTAGTTGTTCTCAATTGAGATTTTAATGAAATCTACTAAAGTTTAGGCGTCCCGAGATTTTAATGAATTTTAACGAAATCCTTTAAAATTTAGGTATCCTCAATAATTAATAGATTTACAAAAATTTCATTAATGGAAGAATTTTAAAAGACTTGGATGGATTTCAAGCTTAAAAATACATATAACCAATTTTTTAAAAATTTCACCATATTTGATCAAATTCTTATGAAATTTGTGGAAATGTATTCAAATTCTCGAAATTTATTAGGATTTATAATCTCTTCAAATCTGTTAAAATCTTAATTGAGTACACCCTCCTTAGTCTTTAATACTATATCCATTTTGTCACTTCTTGCAGGCACTTGGCTATGAATTTGATAACGACGAGTTTCATGCTTTTGTCCATGGAAGATTGCCATATGAGTTGCTAAAACCTGATCCAGTACTGCGCAATCTCCTACTTTCCACGCCCCAACAAAAAATTGTACGTCAAAAGCATAGACGAGTTATATTTCAGAAACTATTCTAACAATTGTTATTCTCAATGTGTCCTATTTTTTTTTTTTGTGAATTTAGATCTTCACTAATGGTGATGAAGCACATGCAGCTCAAGTTTTGAGTAGGTTGGGTTTGGAAGATTGTTTTCATGGTGTAATATGCTTTGAAACACTTAACCCTCCTATGGGACTGGGATCTTTTTCAAGCATAGATGGAATGGATGAAGGACAGACTGAGAATGTTCAAACACAAATTCTGTGTAAACCTTCTGTACAAGCAATGGAAGCTGCCATTGCCATTGCAAATGTTGATCCCAAAAAAACAGTAATTACTGAAAACTAATTCTACTAAATGAACTGAGTATTTTTCCTATTGTCATGGCGGCATGTTTAGAATGGTGGACGGGATAATAACACATAATATCAAGGATAAACTGAGCATGTTTGGCTAAGCTTATCAAGCCCACGTTTGGTGTAGATTAAAATCAAATTTCCAGTATATTTTGATAAAAGTAAATAAAATATGTTGGTGAGTCCCATAAGATGTATAGTTAAAAGTAATTATTATCTTTGACTCGAGATTATAATTTACACCAAACATGGGCAAAAAGTAAAAGTTGCGCAATTTGAAACATAAGTTTTTTGAACTTTTTTAAGTCTCAAAATGATTTTTCTAACAAAGAAAGCTCAAACGTGTTAGCCAATATGCTCAAAATCTTAAACAATGTATTGTTTGGTATTGCGTGTGAAACATGTCGTTATGGTAAATGAAAGTTCGTTCATTTTTTTCTTCTCTTTCAGCTTTTCTTTGATGACAGCGTTCGCAACATTGCCAGTGGAAAAGCTGCTGGACTTCACACAGTCATTGTGAGTCCATGAATTTCCTAATGTCAAATCAACCATTTTTTCTCTGACCTATTCTAATGCAATATAGCATGAAATGCAGGTGGGGAGAGAAACTTTGGTGCCAGGAGCAGATTATGCTCTAAGTAGCATCCATAATATTAGAGAAGCACTGCCAGAGATATGGGAAGAAGAAGAAGAGCATTTGGAGCCAATTATCCAACCTGCTGCAGTAGAAACTGTAGTCCTAGCATAGACCTGACCACATCTGCTTAAAGAGTCATAGTTTATGGAACAAGGTTTCATTTGATATGTACGAGTAGGTTTATGGAAGAAGTCGACCACTTGCAAAGAATCGGGAAGTACTGTAAAGGGTCGGTCGTACTTGATAATTATAATAAAGCAAAAATAAGATTTCAGTAATTTATTTCTCTCACATTTGCAACAAACTTTTAGAATGTTTGACTGAAACTTAGACCAGCAACAGTCAGCAAAAAACAGGAAGAATCAAAATGTTAGCATGTTGCATACCTGAAACTAAGATGTCTAGAAAGAAGGATACTATAATAACATTGTGATACTGTATAACAACTAGAGTAAAAATGGCTAGAATTTTGACATCAACTGAAGAAAAGCTTTCAAATTCATCCTTCTAACCCGAGGCAGGGATGGAAAAATCAGTAAGTTACATTTCATCAATATTAAACTTCAGTAATGGGATTTGATTCCAGCAAAATGCTTAAATATGGTTTGTAGAATTCCGACTTGGGGAAGGGAATCTAAAAAGTTGAATGGAAAGAGCATCTCTAAGGCATCAAAGCCATTACAAGATGAATGTATGTTCTTCCCTTGAATGCCAACATGAATCAGGATAATACCAATCGCACTTGCAATCAATTGTAATCAAATGAATAAAAAACTACATTCGTTCGATAGGTAAGTGACTCGAAAAATTACGGTTCAACAAAACGAGAAACTGTGTGTGTTGGCATAATCTTTTACCTTCAATGCTTCTGCATTAAGCACTTCATTCTCTGAAAGTGCAAACCAGCTTTACAGTTATCCTTTAACTATTTAGATGGTCTAATTTCAACATATTCATTATTCCTATGTTCAAAAGGAGAATGCAGAAGTCACTGACAGCAAAGGTTTCAAACCTAAATCCTACGGCCAAAATATTTTTGACTTTTTAGATCCATAACAGCAGGATATATAATTTCCATTTGACGGAAATAAAAGAAAACAAACTCATCACAGATATACAGTCTACAAAATCCAATTAATAGAAATGTTATTTTCACGAGGATCAACCGGTGAGATGCTGAAAATAGTCTTATCCAAGCAAGGGACCTGCACAGATTTCAGTTCACACTAACATGAAAAGGTGCATAGTGTTTATTGTACCAAAATTTATCAACTTAAGTCAGTCCATTTGTGTTCCTCTTCTTTGTAACTAGTACCGAAACTTACCTTCAGCTTCCACCATGAATATTCTGAAATAGGTATTTAGCATTCTGCAGAAGAGTATCAATCTCTTCATTTGCGGCATCAAGCAAGCGCACTTCTTGGATTTCCTCCTGCAATTTTTCCATCTGCTCCTTGTGTATTCTGCCAATAGTTAAGTGTCAGTGTTTATCAAAACCTCATCCTCAGTGATAACAAGGGCAGTTACTTCTTTTAAATCGCTCACAAAATCACCCGCTCTTCAAATTCATTACTCAATTCCTTCAGCATTGCCTTCCCTGATTCCAGCAACTCGGACACCTTCATGAAATTACAATAAGATTCATGCATACAGGAAAATATATTGCAGAAACATTACTTCCTAATAGAATTTAGAACATCTGAGCAAGATATTTTCTCTATTCTGAAAGCAGAGTTCTTTTTTATATGAATTCATGACAGGACAATGAGTCCCAATATTAAGGACTTTTACCAGCTGAGTAAAGCGATCAATCTTCTCCAGAATTTGAGCAATCTCCATCTCTATCTGTTCGGAATGCAAAGTGCCTGGCTCGCTTTCTTCTCCTGAAACCTTTACAGGAGTTCCATCTTCCACTGCTGTTTCCTTCTCCTCAACCTAATAATTGAAGTTTAGGTCATTAGAGAACTGAAAGTGAATTTATATTCTCTAATTTAATTCTTAATGCTTTGAAACAGAGAAAGTGGAGAAACATACAGAAGGTTTCAAGCGTTTTGCCATGCCAGTGGTCCCCATTGTTTCCATTTAGGATGATATTTGTGAAACTGGAGCAAGGTAGTAGATATATGAAATCTCAGAATTCACAAATTTGAAGCCCCAAAAATAATACTTAAAGTGTGGACTGCTGCTAAATATTTGAGCATCTTATTGGTATTCATATGTTAGCAATTTCTACCATTGGATTTGACAAGCATTGTGTCACGACCCGCGTTATAACTTATAAGTGAATCCTCAAAACTTCTTATTTTTTGTCCGTAAACAGCCAATAAGAGTACCAGGAATGATCTTTTCTTAGTAAAACAAAACATTAAATTGTAATTGCTGTCTCAAAGAGATTTCTAGGGCGAATAAAAATAGAAGACTACAAGAAAGAAATTAAGGAATAGTTGAACTTGTATGTTTTTAATTGGTATGTTTCCGATTGCCAATCAGAAAACTATTTGCAGTAAGTGTTGGTTATATTTACATTACACTATAAAATTGCAGCATATTAACTCCTGTACACTATGATACTATCACCATGCAATGCGAAATTAAAAAACAACCGTGTAGGAATAAACAACGTCAACCTGCAAAAGAAGATTACAAAATATTGTCAAGTTACATCTAGCAAGCATGTCGTCAATCTACCATATGCTCCTCTCTCACAGTCAAGTGTCAAAACTATTGGCATTTATTGGATGGCTTTTTAAACTGTTCAACGCTTCTCTCTAATCCATAATGACCAATCTAAACAGTAACCAGCTCAACACAACAACGTGAAGAAACTAAGCCTATTTCCAATAAATTAAATGCCGTAAATCACTAATCACCTCCATCTGACACTACTGATGTTATAAATACACTACAGATGATTGTAACATAAAAAGGAGAATCAATTTACACAAGCGAAGCAATGTTACACAGAGAGATATAAAAGGTTAAACACTTGTAGCAGTCAACATGAAGCTCCCCTTTTATATTATTGTGGCGAATGGTAGAAGTACTTTCACGAACAAAAAAGAATCATCCTCTCCTCACACACAGTTAGCTAATAGCAATTAATGATTAATCAACTCAATGTAGACAGTAGTTGAAAAATGTCATATAGCACTCAATTAGAATTATGTTATTCATAAATTAGTAAATTACCACATGAAAAACACCTACAAAATAAGAATTAATCAGAGGCGGAGCCACCACTTCTAAAGGCAAGGGGAAAACCATAAACATCCATATAAAAAATTCCAGAGAGATATTGCAGAGAAAATCGCTGTTTCGTAATGAAGATTACCGTCCATAAACAATAATTTTAAAAAAATAAAAAAATCTAAGCACTAGAAGATGAGATTATTAGATCGAGGATGTGTTGTAATTCGCAAAAATGTTTTTTTCACAGATAAGTCCGATACTACCTTCCTTCCAAGTTTGCTGATGAAGAAGTAGAATTCACGATAAATTGGCGCCAAGGGAAAACCTTTAACCGATTGTCCCCCTCCTGTTGATAACTTAAGCAGGCCTGGCTTATATAGTTTGGATATGCGAAGATGGGCTTTTAATGGGCCTTTACATGGAGTTTTAAGATCTGTACCTTCTTTTTTTCTTTTTCTTTTGAATTTTAATACATATCAACTATTTATTTAATGAGAGATGCTACACGTGCACAAGGGTATGTATATCTAGGTTTATGCCCTTAATTGTGCATAGGTCCCTTCCATGTGAGGGGGTGTAAAATGCAGTACACCTCGAGTTGTACAAATATCATTTTCATCATTCAAGAGTACAATTTATCTTTAGAATCTTACTACATATATATTAAGATTTACATAATAGCTTACATTATGTCACATGATACTCTATCATTTACCAATATAAAACACAATCAATTTTTTCATTCAAACATTTCCCTCTACATCGTATTATGTAATACATTTTGGCTGTCTGGTACAACTTTTTCAACAAAAAAAAAAACTCTTTTTGTACTGTTGCTTTTTAAATTTAGCAGCCGTTGTTGGATGTTTGTTTTACATGTGGGCCCTGCTGATTGAAAAAAACGGTCACATTTCTGCTCAAAATCTGATGAAAATCCCCAACAGACACTCCCTTTATGTATAAGTAGCAAAATCTTTATCTTTGTCGCCACCTTCAAATTTATATTTATTGAAGCTTTGGGGTTACTCACCAGTTGTTCATTCTATGTGTGACAGATCCATATTATCTTGTTTTGTTATTTCAAGTCTCTGAATGTTACTATTTGTTGATAACCTAAAAATTAATATTCACGTTGTGAATTTGAGATACTTCATATTTTTTTTAGATCATGAAGCTCGATAATTGCTAAAAAAAATTCTTCACATTATTTGTAAAGTTGTGATGCGTTTTTATTCATCGGACAACGTGAACATAATATCACCACTATTTAAACTAATGGTAAATGCTTATTCAAAAGAAACATGCTAAACATTTGTTTTATGTTATTAAGTTCGACAATGCCCTCCAAACATGGACATATGATTCCTACGCTTCGCTCATTTTATAAATTGTCTATAAATATTCAAATCACTTTTTATCTACACATTTCAAGAAATTTACAAGTACTATCTACTTATCCGCTTGTTATTTTTATTTATTTAACATGTAAAATGTTAATAAACACTTCCCATACAATGGGAATCTCTTTTAATAAGGTGAATTGTATAATTTTAATTATTTTTTTATAATTAATGTGTTACTTGGAGAAAAGAAATGGATAAGAAGTACATAAATATTTATAGCTTGACAGCCATGAATATGACGCTCAATTGCAGGTTTTTGATGTAATTGGCAAGGTTGTAAACAAAAAAGACTATACTTAATATGTTGTAAAAGTCAAGGAGTAAGTTACAATTATTAGAAATTGAGTTGTATCAAGTCTAGGGTTCAAAAATGGAAAAAAATGAAAATCGATGCCTCAATTTCGCTAGATTGTGGTCATGATTTGGCTCAAGCAGCTGAAAAAGAAACATTGTTGCAAGCATGTCGCCAAGACTTTCATTTGAGCGACGGGGTTATCCGAAGAATTATAATTCTCGTTTTTAAGACTTTTTATCCAATCCATTCATTCATTAACTTACAGTATAAATACCAAAACGTCTCTGAACGATTTTTTTTTAAGGTTGAATATTCAGAAAATACACTCTCCATATCCTCTTCATCAAATAAGCTTTCAACATTTATACTGTAACTTGTTCTGGTGGTAAAAACATCAAATCCATAATTCAAATACCAAATTGCGACTTCCTACACATGTCAAAGTGCTGAAATTAAGGGGCATGATTGTTGTCAATTGATATTCATATGTATTCAAACTAATTAACATTGCCATTGCATGACACTTAAACTGAACAATTTAACTGGTCAATTTTTCTCTGAAGCATGAAATGAATAAGTGGATGGAAGCAGAATCGATTGATTTCGGTCGATGATAATTTCTTGATTATACAAGGATCAAAAGAAGATCGAACATGACCACATCCACTCTTAATTTCATCAATAATTTGTGTTGATATTCAATTGATTAAGCCAATATATTGTGTTGCTTGATGCACGACGACTTTTAAATCCGAACTACGGAAACTTCAAGGCATAGTCCATTAATTTGATTAATTTTGCAGGTATCGGTGCTTGTTTACGAAGGTAACAAAAATGTGGTGCACGAAGAAGAAAGTACTAACCCTTATTCCGATCCCAATAATATAGCGAATAATTCCATCAAAGGTACAGATGAGAAAAAGGGTGGATATGACAACATTACTAATACTAACTTGCCTATAATTCTATGTAAAGATACAACTGAATGTCTAAAGTTAAGATTAAGAACATTTAACCTCAAATACTCTCACACAATGATCAGCCCCGCAAGATGCAAGCTGCACAGCCGAAGAATCTTCACTCTTGTCTGAGTTTTTCCATCTTAACCGGTTAACTGTAGACACATGGCATATGAGTGGATCAAACTGGACAACAAGAGCTGCATTCAGCACTGGGATGTTTCCATCTTCAGCTTTTGCATTAGAAAGACTAAACATTTCGATGAGTCCATTTTCCATCCCAACTGCAAGAAGCCCTTGGTTTCTCTGCCGATCAACGCCCAGCCAAGATAGGGCTGTGACACTACTTTTGAATGTTGGTAGAGTCGTAAGTAGCTTAACTGACGATCCATTTACAACAGCCCAGATCTTAACAGTCTTGTCCCTTGAACCTGTTGCAAATTCATGACCAAAAGGGTTCCAAGAACATGCCCATATTATTCTTTTATGTGCTTCCTGCCTAATTACAAGCTGATGACTAATTTCATCCAATCCTGGTTCATTAATAAGAAGTCAAAAATTTAATATATGACCGTATAATAAGTTAGTCTCGTTTCACCACTGGGATGTAACAGCACGCAGTCTATTTAAGCACTAGCAAACTAATCAGAAAACTAAAGAATAAGTTAACTATACCTGTCTGCTTGATTTCAAAAATAGAAAAATGACGATCTCTTGAGACTGTCAAAAGAAAATTATCATCGTGAGAGAACTCCATTTGTGTCACTGTTAGAGTGTGAGAATGCAAGCGGCCAACAGACTTCCAAGAGCCAACTTGCCAAAGCCATATTTCTGCAACAGATGCTGACTGAGCCTGCAAGATTCTACAACAGTGAATTTGGATTGCCAGTATAATTGTCAGTATAGCACAAATTATCCTTGTTCAAAAGAAAAAGTAAAATGTCTAAGAAATTCCATCCCAATTCACAGGCACTCTTAATATTTTTTAGGGTCACTATAGGTACAGTAAGAGAAGAATTTTCAGATGGTATAATGCATAAACTCCATGGAATTGATAATTTTGATGGACTTTCAAATATCAAAAGCATCAGGTGCACATATTCACAATCGACCGTATGAATCCGACTAACATAAGCATCATGATTCCAGCTTTAGATAATTTAAATACCTACCTTAGATGTGCACAGTAAATGATCTCATATAAAGATTACCAACTTTCAGAATTACACACAGGAATCATGGTTTCAATTCTAATTAAACAAAAATAGTCAACACTTTTTGCAACGAGGAAAATGATAAGATGTACTCAGCACAGAATTTTTATGAAAGACACTGTGAATCAGCCTAGAGCCACTTGTCCTTGATTACTTGAAGCACAATAATAAATTCTTTATTGAGAAAAAGAAGAATTATCATGTCATGATAGCTAACTGGTAAGGTTTCGATGTAGTAGTTCCCTTCACTTTAACAAGTAACTACGAATACTACATGTAAGGACAATGGACACCACATATCTCCATATTGGTATGAT
>CAIGRL010211899.1:0-10094 GCA_903798325.1 Fraxinus xanthoxyloides | reverse complement strand
AATAAGTTGAATTTCGAATTTCAAAATGTTCCGACGATTGTGGTTAGGAGTTAGGACTGAGGATTGGGATTATCGTAATAGTTTGTTTGAGAAAAGATAAACAAGGAATAATATAAATTTCATTTTTTTCAGAAAATAATGATAATATTTATTAATAATAATAATTGGAGCAGCGTTGACTGTCCACTTCGATTGGGTTGCTTATTTTGAGAAACAAACGACGAGATAAAAAAATGTATTACAATCAATGTAACGCGATCTCATCCGAAAAGATAGTAAGAGTAAGTTATGATCGCAATTTTATGACAAGAATATCAAAAAGACAAACATTAGTTGCAAAAGGTTGAGTCCATGAATCGTTCTAATCACATAACACTATGTCCTTCAAATATGGACTCAATTTTGAATAGCAAAAGTATCATGACGAAGAGTTATTGCTTCCACATCCTTAGTTGAGATATGACCCAAGATTCTTCAAGAATATGCAGTAATCGCTAACCTTTCTTGATCACAAATATCCCACCAAAACCAGGGCACTCTCAATTTTGAGTAACTAAGCCCCCGTTTGATGTAGCTTGAAAATTTGATATATATCAAAGTTAACCATCAATTTCAACTACAAATTTCATGTAAACTACGCGTTTCATCTCGAACATAGATTAAGGATTATTTTTACAGTTGGATATTTTCTAACAAAATTTTATTATATGAAATGATTTTCAAGTACCCGCTTTTGCGCAGATTCATTGTGCTGAGATAAATTTACTTTTAAGTTACTTATTAATCAAATTTGAACTTTAAAATTATGTTTCTACTATTACATTTTTTTATTTTTTATTTTTTAAATGTAGATCGTGGTATACTTATCCAAATAAATCAAATTCCTCGCAAGCATTTTTGCTCACGAGCCTAATAAAAACATAATTTTGTCTTTTAACCGCAGACAACAAATGACACTCTTAGTTTTAAGAGTAGCAAGAATAATTGAATAGATTTAAAACAGATAAAAAAACACTATTTCATATTTGAAATTTGCCTCATCTTCAAGTGTAAATTTAGAAGAAAAAAAGAAATCGTGTTTATGAAAACACAGGCTATGATTTGCAAATACTTTTGTGTCAATGTGATTCGAACATTATGACATCATGTTCCCCGGTAGCCTCGGCCATTAATCGTTATTTTACTTTTACAGAGAATGGAATCGTTTTCATTCACATGGAGAAACGAAAGAACCTAAAGATATCAACCGGTGCAATGCTGGAGTCTATTTCATCATATTTCCCAAACAAATCTAGCACGTTTAAGACAGAAAGCTCATAGCAAAAGCAGTCACGCCCATTTGCATGACGAAAAGTGCAACTAGCAAGCTTTACGAAAATGGATCGAGAGAAAAAGATCACACACCAACCATTCACAAGTAAACTACAATTTATTCATACTAAACCCCA
Source organism: Fraxinus xanthoxyloides (assembly GCA_903798325.1). Lineage (NCBI taxonomy): Eukaryota > Viridiplantae > Streptophyta > Magnoliopsida > Lamiales > Oleaceae > Fraxinus > Fraxinus xanthoxyloides. Next base: position 8,646 of record CAIGRL010211899.1, on the reverse strand, counting down.
AGATCTAGATTAAAATTTTATATTTGAAACAAACACGGAATTATGGCGAAAAGGGCACATCAATTTAAGTCTCAACATATTCAATACATACAAGATTGTAATAATTAATACACTGCATCCACCCACTACCTGCTGCTTGATTTCAACTATATCATATTTGCACAAGAAAAGATCGGTTTAATTTGTGTACGCAGATACGGAGAAAAGGAAAAATGAAAAGGAACTAGTACCAAGAACTTTTTTCTCACTTCACATAGACCGTCCAACAACCTTTCAGACCCTGCATGAAAAGAAACAGAGGAAGCACATAAATGAAAACGAAAGAATTGATTACTATAACAATATGCAAACTTGAAACCACCAAATGCCGGGAACCCAAAAACAAAAAAATAAAAAAATGTCGTGCTTACCCATGTCAATAGTTGAAATCAAGCTACATAAAACCAAGAAAATAGAAAAAAAAAATTTAGATGGAAACTGTCATTTTATTCAATTGGATTTGTATAATCAAGTACTAGGATGCTTCTGAATCTTAGCATAAGAACTCCTACTGCATTATAAACTTGTCAAAGCAAATCTGTGCAAAACAAAAGCCGGCTTCATCCAACAAGGCAGATAAGATAATAGTACGGGAAGAAGATAAGAAAAGGTTCAGGACGAGGCATTTTAACTTCGGATTTGAATCCAAAAAATGTTTTTCTCTAAAGTCTAGACTTCATAACCATTAGACCAGAGGACTTACACGTGAATGAAAAATAGTTCGTGTACTTATTCTAGCACTGCAATACAGGGCATGGCAATTTAGTGAAAGAACCAGCATGTATATTAACACTTCATTCAGTCAATCTAATACTAAAATTCTAATTTCAGAATTCCAAATTAGCACCTCTTATGCATTAACAAGAAGAAAGAGGTGAAATAGATAGTCGCTAAAATAATATTGCAATTTATAGACAAATCACCTTATCAATTTGAAAAAGAAAGAAGGTATAAACTCGAAGCATACCATTTGATGATTGAGCCAAATAGAAAATGCTGCATAATAGGAACCTTCTCCAAAACTTCCACTTTATACATCTTGAGCATCCCACTGTTCACCTTATTCCAAGTAGGAACACAGCTAATGTCATCCAACAATGGTGAATGTTCAGCAAATAAACCCTTCTTTGCTTTCTTCACAAATACAATACATGATAGATACAGATACTCATTTGCAAAATTCTCCAAAATATCTTCATTATGAATTGTCTTTGGCTTCATATACTTGTGGTCAATCAACTGTGATGACCCAAATATAAATGGCAAGAAATGATAGTCATCAAGTCCCCACACACCGTGGGATCCTGCAGGCTCTAAAGAGTATGTAAGTTGCAATTTTCTCATCAGGTCCATGTACTTGACAAACACTCTTGCAACCAATGCCGGATAATCCTCTTCTTTAACAATGCCCAACCTTGCTAAACAATACAACCACGCTGCAAAATTTGTCTCATGACCAGTACCTATTTGATAAAAAATAATTGTTACCCTTCGCAACGAGGGAAAAAAAAAAAAGATAAAGAGTAGCATAAAGTCTACCAACATTCATGAGCCCATTGTGGATCAATTGATGAACAGCAACAAACAAAGCTTTATTCCCAACAAATACAAGTCATATCATAGATACATTAAAATAAAATGTATCCGAGCATACTCATGCAACTTATTCATAATTTTGTTACTGAAGATTAGAAGCTATGAATTGAGCACTTGTGATATATATATATATATTTTGCTGAGATAATAATCATTTGAGTGTAAGTGCAGAGATAGAGACTGGAATAAGAGATGTTTCAAAGTCTGCTTCATCCTCGTTATTTAGATAGTATTGGACCTCCAGTGCCTGTAGCACAGCAAGTTCTAAGTAAAAAATTTAACCCATGGTCAATCTGAATCAACTAGATTAAGGATCAAAGACAACTCACTGACATTTCAATTCAAAATCCAATCTCAAGATCATTCAACTAGAAACAATCTTAAAGCATTCCAAAGGGAATCAACAAGTTTCGGGATTGTTTCCATCTGGGAACTACTCTCAGAGTAAAAACAAAATCACCAAATCTAACTTGCATAAAAGATAAACTTAAAGGTTAACTATTGTTGGCTATTTGTTATGAAATGGAAGTTTTTTTTTTTCAAGTGATTCATCTTAAACCACTTTATTGCGTTTTAGATTTTTTTTTCTTAAAGACTTCGAAGTCATTTTAGCTTCTGAGTTTATGGTCGTTTAGCTGGACAACAACATGGTCTTATTTACTTGAAAATACTTTACAATCTTATAACAAATAAGAAAGAATGTCTTAGTATGACAATATATATGCCTTTTAAGAAGAAAGCATTCAAGGGAAGACTAATTTCCCTGCACGGTTTCTAATTAGATAAGGCATCTGAAGGTCAATTGATGACTTGTGATGCTAGATAAATGACTTAAAAAAAAAAATGAAAAATGTAAAATTGATAAACTATATTTACAATACATCAATGGTATGAGAACGGTTATGACACCTAGCATAACATGAATTGTGTCTTGGAAGTAGTCTTCAGCACAACATAAATCCTCATTTGTCATATACTGTTGTAGTTTTTTCGAAGGATTCAGAATGAGCAATATGTTCGCATATCTTCTAAAGTTGATATTAGGAGGGTGTTTGGTAGGGATTAAAATCGGATTAAAATTGAAAAACTAGCCGTTATGGTTGACTTTTATTAGAGGGATGGGGTCCAATAATGGTCATATTTTCAATTTTAATTAGATTTTAAGTCGTACCAAACAGGGCCTAGGCATCCCTTTGGTACACCAATGCTAGCTATCCTCCAGTGAGGGTTAGTCTCTAGAAAAAGGTTTGAGCCAAACCATAAAAAAGTTCATTGTTTAGCTTATGCTTAGTAGAGCATCCTCGAGAAACTCTTTAAACGTAAGATACTCTCTATTTTAAAACTTTAATACATAAATATAATCATGAAATGCTGATCCAAAATTGATTAATCATTAAATGTTTACTATCATTTTGATATCCATATTGCAATCTCTACAGCTAAAATAAATTTAAAACTAATAAAGGAAAAGTTATAAGCACCATAATCAATGCGGCTAGAGTTGCCAAAGCTATCAGAGAAATAAGGCACGAGTTCCACCGTAGCACCGTGAAGATCCGGCGGTAGGAATTTCAGCATAAAGGACTCAGCATCTGAGCTCATTCTCTCGTGCCACGCGCGATAAGCAACATTCCCATACCGAGAGGATTGAGGAGCCGGCGGGATTTCATCTACATAATCACTCAGAGTCTGAAGAATTGAAATGATGACTTCGATGGTGGTAGAAACATGGCAGGGATCTGAAAGCCTGCGGGATTTGATAGACTCGGAGAGTGAAACAACGAAGCCGATAAAATTGTGAAAAACGGGAGAGGAGTGGAACAGAACGATGTCATCTTGGGAGTGGATTATTTTCGACGGGGTGGTGAAGTGGTAGGGCGGGGAAATGGGGTCCACTTTTTGGGGTTGCGGGACCGGAGTACGGATGATGGCCTCTTTGGTGTTTGTTGGTGGGTTGGAGAGGTTGACGGCGGGGAATCGGATAGGGACGTAAGAAGGGGCGCCGGATACGTTCGGCGGAGGGGGCAAACAAGTGGTTCCGCCGCAGTTGGTGTAGGTTGTGGATGGTTGGGATAGTTTTGATGGCTCTTCTTGGTGGTGGTGGTCGCGTGGCGGTTCCATTTGATTGCAGACCGGCTTTGAATGTTGTAATGCGAACTTTCGTAAAAAATGAGTTACAAAGTTTCATATGTAAAGTGTTACATATATATAGCAACAAAATATTTTTCACAATGGCAAAATTAATTGATTTATCCAAACCCAAAATAATTTCAACTTATCTAAGAAAGGACCGACATGAAAAAAATAAAAATCATGTCCCCTAAACACAAATTTGAACATGCAAGAGCTCATTAAAAAAAAAAATAATAAATAAAATTACTACCCAACAATTTCAACTCTTACACCTCATCGCTTTGACAGTGTCTAAATACATATCAGAAGAAGATAGGTCGTTAAAAAAATAATAAATAAAATTACTATCCAATAATATCAACTCTTACACATCACCGCTTTGACAGTGTCTAAACGCCTATCAGAAGAAGATAGGTCGTTAAAAAAATATTACCAAGACGAAGAATTTGCACCATTTCTTCATCACTATCAATAAATATGTTGGGTAAAATCATAAAACATAGTAATTTCATTAACCAAACATGTATGTTCATGCAGACTGAAACTCGTTACCGTATTTACACGATGGATAAATTTTCCAACCGCCATGATCTGTTATTTTTTTCTAAGTACAAAATCTGCGGGAAATGGATGAGAAAAATAGGCTATGATTCAATACATTCTTCTTTTGTAATACTTTCCAAGTTTCTTCTTCAACAAAGCCAAAATTACAGTTCAAATATTCTGCTCATTTTAAGATTTAAGTGCCACCAGATGTTACAACAAAATGACAATACTTATTGTACGGGGGCTAGTTGCTTCAACTTCGCTTGTAATATTGCCCCGGTTTCTTCTGCTATGCTTTTCTTCTTAGTGGCAACCTGCATAAAATCAAGAGTCTACTTATTGAGCTAACGCGTCAAGGGCGAAACAGAAAAAAGAAGAAAAAGTTTCCTGTTTGGATAAAATTTCGAACTCCAAAACCAAGGGAAATGCTACATTAAAAGTTCGTTAGGACAATGTTCTGTTGTAATTGTGTTTTGAAAATAAGATGAAAAATCTCAAAAAGTAACAAAATATAATAAATATGTACCTCAAGAAGTTGGTCATAATTAGACTTCAGCAAGTTAATCTTACGCTCACAGTACTCCTTTCCTTCCACCATTGTTTTCTGCTCAAACAAAAATAATGCAAAGATTATGTTAATACCTACAATTTTCAGTGTATGCCATGTTGAAGAAAGCAGTAAAATAGAATGTCCATTCTTCTTTGACTACTTAGTTACATCAGAACAACTTATTTTGCTCATCCTTCCTTTTAGTATGTGGAGCCTAATCGTATTATACACTTGTGCTCTTAACTGCAGGTTAGATCATACTAATATTCATACTATATAAAGATTTTTTTAGGGGGGCAGTTTCGGTGTGTTTGTGTGACAGGCATGAGAAAACTTGTACGAGTCTATTATAGTGAAACCTGCAGCAGGTGAAAATAGTAGCCCTCACATGGAGGGTGAACTATAATAAATCTATGTGATTGCTTTGTATATTTCTGAATATATTCAATTTATTATTGCTCTTGCAAGAAGAGATAAGGATTTAAACCATAACACTCCTAAATACCTCTTCGTTATTAGCATCACAGCAGGCGTTAGGCCCAGCAATAAGAAATGAAACTTTCCGCTCGCATTGGCCTGTTTGAACTCACAAGATGGTGGCCTATATTCAGATCATTAATTTAAGTCACCTAGGCTTAATTGGGGCTTAAATAAATAAACCCAACATTCTCTCTCTTCTTATATTGTTTCAATGGGAAACAAAAAATATTTATTAATCAATGAATTACTTTACAACTATCAAGAGGACAAGATGTCCGCTATCTATAAAACTAAAGAAATCAATAAAAAAACATCTTTCCAAATAATAACAATTAAAGAAAAAGGAGAACAATGTAAACTCCTTTGATGTAGATGCCCATAGAGACGCTACAAACTAGGCCCTTCTCAACTCAAAAGTATCTCTTTGCATTCAAAATCATGCAATTTCTTCACTTCCATATCACCCCTAAATCAACAATACTATCTTAACCAAAACCAAACCAGTATGTCCTTTCAAGAGAAAACCACTACACCCCCGAGCAATATCTAAGAAAAACCTACTTATTATGATAACCTACTCATAACTAGCCAGCAACATCACAATGTACAGACACGTGATATTTTGTATCTTCTTTGCACATTGAGCAGCATGCTGAGAGAAAGCAACATGGGCATTTCCTTTGTGTTGAATCACAAGTATTGATCTTCCTATAAAACAAGTGAATCAAACACCTTAATCTTGCAATGGACACACGATTTCGAAATGAAACTAGGTAGAAAATGGATGACAAAAGAAATAATTAAGGCATAGAATTATGACCAGCACAAAAAAATTATAGAAGTAATCCACTGTGCACAATCTTTTATTTAATCGGAAAATCTTCAATGAAGAATTTTCAAATACATCTAACAAAGAAGCAAGTAACAATCATATGCAAAGTTATGACAGAAACCATTCGCTCAAGACTTGTGTCGTCCTATTGGCTAAAACTTGAGCATTAATCCTGTACAAACTTGACAACTGAACTGATTCGGATGAAAATTATTAATATTAAAGAATCTGATTATTTCAGAATGAGACATGAAAAATAAATTGTGAAAAGTTGATCGCTCAGTTCTGAAAAAACTCCTCAATCACCTTCAAGCAGTCCCCTCCCAAAATGTCCCAACAACTCTCTAACAATCCCCAGGAGAAACCATCCAAACTCGGAGATTGAAAGTCTTGGACAAAAAACAGCAAACTTCGGGTTCAAAGTCCAGGCTATCACAGATGTGGATCACATCTGGAGAGAATAGCCATGCAGGATTACATGAAGATCAACAGATTAGAGGAGATTGATGTTAAATCATCAGAATTCTAGAGCAGGGGAAAAACGGTAGGGATCTACTTACTCAACTATTTCATATGTTTCTAGGATTTATAAGTGATAGCAGATATTAAAAATATTGTGTAGCAGCAAAGATATCTGGATTGCCACAAGGAAAAAGTCAAAAGTATCAAGCTCTCACATTCTGAAGGCTTGAAGTTCAAAAATGAGTATGAAACACTTAAGGAAAGAGTAGATTCCACGCGTGGGAAAAATAATACTCGACTGATCTGAAATTATATTACATTATCAAATTCACACTTCAGAATTTTTGGGCTTCCAGTCAAGAAAACCGATTGACTTGATTGTTTTACATATCAATGCTTGACCGAGAATCAGAATCTGAAGCATTCAGTAAGCTCAACCACGAAATTGTGGGAAAACGAGAAATGAAAAGAATAATAATAAAGTTATCAGGAAAGTTTTTATATTGCAATGCACTTTGCTACCTTTGATGAATGGAAATAGTGATTGTTCGGCTAAGACCTGAATAATTTTCCAATCGCATTAAGTTGTGTCCACAAAGTGCTGGTTCATACGAGAGTTTGAAGAAGCCAAGCTTGAATGCTTAAGTTACTAACTGATAATGGCATTAGTTAACGTTTCAATATTAACGATCTTACATTATATCCAGGTCACATTAAAATAAACCTTGATGATGGGGCAATTGAAAGCCTGCCTAGGACCTGGCTTATTAGAAGAGCTAGAAGATGTTCTTAATTCAAATGGTTGCAACACAAGGAGGTGGTTATCAAAAATTCTACTCTAGGGAGCCCTCTATCAGATTGTAATTGGATTATTAGCACTTTAGTCATCAGTTCTAGCATTTACTGGTTTACAAGCATCGCCATTCCAGTAGCTCGCCAAATGTGAATTTTCGAATAAGCAGAGAAATTATGAGAGAAAACCATGTCCAATGAAAGCTTACATAAGAAATAAGAACTGAAAGGCTTGTTTCAGATGTCAAAAAGCTCATTTAGAGCAATGTGATGTGAGATTGATAGCTCTCCAAAAAAATTCAGCTATTAACGCTGAAAAAGGACCTAGTAACATGGCTTTAATTTATCACTGTGTAATTTGTGGTAGACTACAACATATTCTCATTAGCAGCCCTAACCCTTGTAATCACCAAACAACAGTACTTTCGGTGGAGTTGCCTTATCACATAAAAAATATATATACATTCGTTGGACGGCTCAAACACACACTATGTGATATGCCATTAAAATTGCTCATAAATCTAGCAAATAATATCTGAATGCAAGCTGCAAAACTAAATCAGCTTTTTTTTTTCATCTTCCTTTTCTCAAATTACAAGAGCAATACTTGGCCCAGCTATAGAAATATTTATTTACACAAATTTTGAAAATAAGATCTGTATCACCATAAAATATTTTGAACTCAACTTCTAATCAACGCGTGACTTGGATGCTATAACAGCTAAAACTTCATAACTAGATATACAAACAGAAAAATATTTTATCATGAAAACTAGAATAATAGTGAACAGATTCCCAAATTTTCCAAGCACTGTATAGTAATTTAGGACTAACCTCAATAAAGTAACCAGTGCCTACATCCACCAGCACCTTTTCCGAATCATCCAGCGTTCCAGGAACATAAAGCGACGCCGTCAAAGGTACCAGCATTTTCTTCCCTGAACCCACAAAATTTTTAAATACAAATCTTTAGTAAAATAATACAATATGCAGACATAAACAGAAGATTTTTTATATTTACTTTTTGTAAACAGCAATAACAATAATAATACCTTGGGGACGGAGGGAGAGGTCATGGAGGGCGGTTGAGGCGATTTCGAGGCGAGCGGTGGCGGTACGGATATTGTTGAGGCTGTCTTGAAAGAGATTGAAATCAAGATCCGCTTGCTCTGTTAGGGCTCTTAGGTTCTCCACGCTCATCTTCTCCATCTCTAAC
>CAIGRL010211865.1:0-15666 GCA_903798325.1 Fraxinus xanthoxyloides | reverse complement strand
AAGAAAAGGTTGAAGATGGAACTTTATGCATGACTTATGTACCTACAAAAGAACAAACAGCAGATATCTTCACCAAAGGATTACTACGACGAGACTCTGAGGATTTCATTGGCAAGTTGGATATGGTCAACATTTACGATCCAACTTGAAGGGGAGTGTAGAAATCCCGAGTCTTAGAGATTGATTTGTATTGATTATATTTGATTGTATTACCTTATTTAGAGTAGGAAAGTTTTCCTTCCTAGCAAGTTACCTTATTAGTTCCCTCTCCTATACTATATATTGGAGTTGTACCATTGTAATTATATAAGTGAATAAAATCTTAGAGAATNAAAGAAAAGGTTGAAGATGGAACTTTATGCATGACTTATGTACCTACAAAAGAACAAACAGCAGATATCTTCACCAAAGGATTACTACGACGAGACTCTGAGGATTTCATTGGCAAGTTGGATATGGTCAACATTTACGATCCAACTTGAAGGGGAGTGTAGAAATCCCGAGTCTTAGAGATTGATTTGTATTGATTATATTTGATTGTATTACCTTATTTAGAGTAGGAAAGTTTTCCTTCCTAGCAAGTTACCTTATTAGTTCCCTCTCCTATACTATATATTGGAGTTGTACCATTGTAATTATATAAGTGAATAAAATCTTAGAGAATTCACGTTCCAATTTACAGAAATAAAAGGCAATACTTGCACTATTACCCAAACAATGAATTACATATTTTTTTAAAAATGAATGAAAAGAAAAACAAGAAAATACATCTGTACACAAGAATTAAGAGTGGAAGTGGCACAAGAAAATTATACTTCAAAAAAATCACCAATTCCGAGAATGGCGCAGCTGCAACTAAAACCGAACCATCCAAAAAGCGCACCAAGGTAGATAAACAACAAATCTTAATGCCACTTCCCTAATATGCCTGCAAAAATTTCACCTATCTCACATGGCCTGGAAAATGGAAGGTCTGAGCTTTAACCAATGTATCATCTCCTTGTCGACTGGAGCCTCCTGTAAAATGGCATCTAACATAGGACTGCCAACAACTCTAGGATAATTCTTGAATGACCAAATCCGACCTTTTGGCCATGGTCTCTGAGGTTGTTTCTCCTAGAAATGAAGAAAACATGATTCAATCGAGAGGTCATCAACCAACCGTGTTCACAAAGACAAACAAAAACTCAACACCAAATCAAGGCATGAGAATCGAATTACCAAATGAACGAAAAGAGTAAGGTACTCCATCAATTTTTTTTTTTTAATGAAAGTTGGGGGACGAAAATAAGGGGAGGTGAATTACACTAGATGAAGCTTACCATTCTAGCAAGCATAAACTTCAGTGTCCTTGGGCCATAAACACATCGGTGTGATGGCTTCTGAAGTTTGGCGTAAAAGGAACCAACATTCGGTAAAGATAAGCAACCCCTGCTAGCTTGGGCTAGGCTAGCATCAGGTTCAGCATTACCTTGATTGTGCCAAAATATCAGCTGGCCTAAACAGTAAGTCTCATTGTATGTCTTACAATACTCATGATTGCTGGACCCCAACTTATCAGCATACTTGGGGCCAAGGTCAAGCGGACTGATGTAAACAGGTGGGGAAGTAATAGTCTTATATTCCTGCAAGATGACGTAAATTAGATCCAGAGGAATCAGAAAGCCTTAGAGGCAAGAGCTTTTCATATAATAAAGTTCCACAGAATACCAAAACTCACTCTTATTCTGAAAAAACATTTTGTGTAAGCATATATATGAATTAAGTCAGCAGCAGCATCATGCCGACATCTGTATGTACAAGGAAGACTGCGGACCTCATCCCTCAACCTGAACCAAGGAGGTGAAATCAGTCTTGAAAAAGTTCCAAGATCAAGACACTGAAGGTCATAAATAGGTCATGTAGTTTACCATAACAATGACTTTCGAAGCTCGTTCTCCAAATCACCAGAGCCAGAAGGATCATGGGCAAGAACCTTGGCCTTAAGATCCCTCAACATACCATCTTCCATAAGAGGAGCCATGCATTGGATGAGTTCCTCCACAACTGATGACTCTCCTTTCCAAACATATGAAACTGCTGCTTCAGGGCTAAGCCTCTCCAGTGGAGGGGGGGCTTTCTTTGGGTCACCAAAAACACATCTCATGACGTACCTCACCTGTTCGACCACAGAAAATACAAAATATTTTTAGAGTCTTATTCCAATATCTCCCATTCTTATTGATATAAATATTTTTTGTATTTAGGGGTTAGGGAATTTGCTTTAAGAAATGAGCAAACTGCCTACCTTGTCTAGAGTAAGAGCCAAATTTTGAAGCCTTTGGTTGTAGACACCTTCGGCCTGTGGCAACCAAAATTGTTGACAATGTCAATATTAGTAACCCCCAGCATATCTTTAGACACATGGTATCGGAGCACACTAGATAGAGAGCATTTACCTGAACCTCAGCATCACTTCTCTCAATCTCCAGGCTTACATCTGCAAAGTATTTCTTCTTTTCTTCTATGTTATGCCTCAGAATTACATCAGGAAGTTTTGTCCTCTCAAAATTTATAAATCTCACCTATATTACAAATCAATATAATTAGAAATAATCAAGAATTTATTTATATAAACATAAAAGTAGCACTAGAGCAAAGATACACACCAGACGAGCTGAATACGCAATCAGCCAATCAGGTAACCCGCCAAGTAAACAACTGCCAAGTCCAGCTTTACCCAGGTCAATGTAATCTTCTTCAGACACCAAATCTAGTTCACAAGCCTCTAGCATCAAACGATGTCGATCAAGTACCCCATGATACTCTTTTATTACCTGATGACTGCAACAATCAGATACCGTCTAGCATAGCCAGTCAAAATACATGATTTGATATAAGGGGTGGATACTTAAGCAGTTTAACCGGTGAATTCTATAATAGATTTCGCCTGTTAACTTCTCATGACTATGATAATTTCTATATCAAGTCAAAAAATGCTGAATTTATGTGCAATGTATTGAACACCCTTCAGTCCCAAGTCTTTGAGATAAACAACCAAATGTCGGTCTTAAGTATTTACAGGAAAAAAAATATGTGCAATAAAATTTATGAAGCATTAAATAATGAGTCCACCCCCAAACCTAAGATATTCCAAATAGCAAAACTGGGAACATTCTCAATTTTTCAACTTTCTGAAACGCAAAATTTTGTCCAGTCATGCTTCTTATATACGAGGCTGCAAAAAGTTCGAGAAGTCCTTTAACTAACAGAAAAGGATGCAATGTCTATACCTTTTGGAAAGCCCCCTCCCCAGTAAGATTCAGATAACTTCCACGGCAAACCTGACTGCCACATAAGCAAACAGAAGCTTCGTACTCTTCCTTACTCTACAACAATGGCATTGAAAATCAATCAGTACAACGATAAACTAACAGCTAAGCTGTCAAGCTTGAGAAAAGCTTCACGTGATGTCAACACTATACCTCTGTAACAGAATTGTAGTCAAAGGAGATCTCTTCACCATATGCAATGGGTCTAACCGAATAGATCCCAATCTGGTATCGACCATCAACAGCAGTAACCCTATTATCATGAAAAGGGAGGATAGCTTGGTTAATAATATGACAGATCTTGATATAATAGAATTACTTCTTATCATGAAAAATAAACAATAAATGGTCTAATGGTCAGAGAGTGACTTTTTTAGAGATTAACAAGATTCCAAAATTAAGCCCTTGTTTGGTATTGATTTAAATCAGATTTTAATCCAAGTCAAAGTCAAACAATCAATATTAACCACATATTTTATGGGTCCACAACTTTTTAACCACATATTTCAAAAACTTTTATCAAAATCTACTAAAAATCTAATTTTAATCCCCACCAAACAGAGACTAAAACAATTTTCATTGATATTATCTCGGAGAAAACAATAAATGGTGATGAAACATAAATCATTAATGGCCAATCAGCTACGTTGAAATGACAGAGAATACAAAGTTACAGATCAGAATACGAAAAAACAAACCCCCTTTCTGCTAACAGATTTCTATCAGCTTCCAAAACCAAGTGAGCTATTATAAGTTATAACGCCCAAAGTGGAATGGAGTATATTATTAATTTATCAGACGAGAACTTACTTTGCTTCACAATTAGGTCTACATGAATGACAAATTCTGCTTGCATAGTTTGCCTTGTGCATTGCATCCACAACAACTAAATCATACCCATCAGCATCACCCTGCCATATGAAGACAATATATAAGGTCCAAGCATTCTGGGGCAAGAAGAAAGCAGCAGCAGCAAAACAATCAAATAACAAGTCTGAATTAGGAAACTTGATCAAATTTAAAATACCTTTGGCCTCTCAAGATATATGTTGTAGAACTCAGGTGCTGGATCTTTATCGTTTTTTTGCAATGAACGAATTCCATCTTGCTTTTCAAACCATTTCCAAGCAGGATAAACCTATGATTATCAGAATGAATAACTCATCATAAATTTTGAAAACATTTTTTTCCCGGAATAAGCATCAGAGTAGATTTACATGTAGACAAACATGGCACTGGATGAAAAACAAACGATTAACATAAATAATCAATGAAGATGCAAAATAACTATCAGGAGCTAACAGTTCAATTCACAAAATTCATGGGAAGAGCATGTATAAGCATATTAACATCGTTCCATAAATCATCCAGGCAACGCACAGTATCCAGAACTTATTCCCTAAATATATGACATTGTACTTACCTCTCCCAGAAACTCAACAACAAAATCATCCTCACTGAAGCCACCTTCTTTGTTGCAAACAACACCGAGTCCCTTTTAGAACAATAGAAGTTCAAGAAAATAAAATTAGATATTCTCAAAGTATCCGAATAAGCAACTAAAACAAGATATAGTGCAACATGAAGAAAAGACAAATTCAATAATATGACTAAGTAATAATGCAATAAACCTTTCTATAAGCAACATAATTGTCCTCCGGACGACTATCAATGGCCTTCAAGATGAACTGGCATAGCCTCACAGTTCTCCTGTCATTTTCTTCCTCCCCAGTTTCTAATATCTCTTGAAATACAGGTTTCAAAGGATAAATCATAGGTGTGTTGCTAGTGCCAGTGAAGTGTCTGGCCTGCTTGTTGAGTGTACGAAGCAGAACATCTTCAATAAACAAATGCTTATCAATAAGAGACCAGTCTGATTCTTCCGGCATGGAATCCAGAAGAAGATTATGGGTGAATGGATCTATCCCATACACTTCTTGTTCTATCACCTCATCTCCCAGGAATTTTCTGGGTTTATAATCCTTCACTTCAGGAATTTCCATGTCCGACTCCTCAGTGCCATTTCTTTGTGCATTCAGCTTCTCAGCATAATCATCAGGTAAAGAAACCTGCATCTTTCTTTCCACTTCGTCCTCATCTGCAACAATTACATAGTGATCAACGACTTCATACTTTCTGGTAACAGGTGGAACAAGGCCAGACTTTGTCATGCGAGCACCCCATTCACGTTCATCAGCCCAAGAATCAAACCCATCATCAGGAGAAAAGTATGTATCCCCTCTTGACTCTCCAGTTCCAGCTTCTGACCGTAATTCCAAGTCACTTTCCGTGTCTGACGCAGAACTCTCACCGTAATTCATACTTTCACCAGAAGATTTGTCAAGGTCATCAGATGTGTCACTCCCTGAGTCCATAGATTTCTTATTTAATTTGGATAAACGCCTTCTAATTTCTCTATCAGATGCATAATCTCCATAATCAGAAGCACCATTAATGAATGGCGAACTGTTATGCAAGTACTTCCTGTCTGACACCCTACTCAAATTCTTTTTATACTTTGATGAAGTAGAGGAAAAGCCTGGAGGTGAGTCATCTTTCCAAGACTTCATTATCACATCTCTTTCATGAGAAAGCTTCGAACCCTTTTCCAAGCTCGTAGCTAGACGGATAAATAATGTAATGATTCGGTTCATATCTCTGGAATCACCGTGATTTTTCATTCTGAAATCATAAAATATTATTAAAATTAAAAGCAAGCATCAAGAATAAGTAATAGATGTGAATTGAGTGCAGTATTATAGTACATAAAGTATTACAAGTTAGTTTTACAAACATTCGTAACCACCCACTCCCCACAATCCAAATCTTATAGAAAGAAGAAAAGAAACAGGAAAGTCAAGTCAAGCAACAAAAACTATTTGAGTACGGGCACTGGAATTCAGACTGAAATGGAGGCTTATATGATTCAAACCACCAAACACTTTGCAATAGGCATTGAACATAGAAAACTTACTTAATCGCATCCCGGCACATCCGTCTGATATCTTCTTTGACATAACTCAAGCCACGACTAGCATAATAACCATTTTTCATTCTATTCTCGATCTCAGCAACCTAATTAACAAGGAGAAAATGGATCATATTAGTTTTAGAAGCATGTTCTCATGAATATCCTAGATAAACAAACAGATAATAAATAAATAAAACAAAATAAAAGTTAATACCTTAGGCTCAAAGATCTCAAATGTGTTCTCCTTCATGATGTCCCTTAGGCTTAAAACAATAAATTTCTCCATCCTCTTGTACCCATTTTCGAATTTTTTCATGGCCAAGCGTCTCAATTGAGCATCCCTTGAGAGGATAGATGATGACTTTCTAGCATCAAATAGCTTTGAACGCTTATACAAGCTTCGACGAAAAAACTGATTTGTGGAGTCTCTTTTATCCAAACTTTCTAAATATTCTTTCAATCCACTGGAATCTTCCATTTTACTATCCAGCCCACTATAAGGTTTAGAAGCTGATGAACTTTTATCCGTTATCTGAGTTAGACACTTAATTTTTGAATGAGTCCGGCTCCTGGCCCAATTAATATTTGGAAACTTACAAACCAAATCTTCTAACTGAGAACACCCTCTAATATCTATAGTTGACAAATAAGGGAATGACAGAAGAACTTCTTCAAGAGCGCCAGAAGTAATGCCAGTACAACCACGTAGGAACAAGGAAGTTATATTTTCCTTGTTGTAATCATTCTGCAAATAATAGGAAACATGAAGCTTGCATTAAATAAAAAAAGAATTAAATATTCTTGAATTCCAATATCCAATAACATAATAAAGGAAAAAATGAAAAGAAAGAAAAGATCTCAAAAGATGCGCCACATGCCCATAAGAATATATACAAGTAAAACTTACCATTATTTTCAAGATCAAGGAGTCAGTGCAATCTGGGGCAATGGAAAGAAAGTCAACCTGTCTAGAAATATTTTTATAAAACTTAACCACAGATTGCCAGTGCTTGCAAGTCAAAGCAGCATTAAACAGCGACTTAAGATCAGCACCAAGGAAATGAAATACTCGCGCCAGCACATGACCATCCAGCAGATCCCAGCTTCCCCTCTCAATCTCTAAATCTGTTTCATCTCCTTTGCAGAAAGTTACATTGCCACATAAATCATCAAACGTGCACTTGTCTTTCGGAAAAATTGATGTGTCTTCTTCCGTCTCATCCTCCTCCTCACTTCCTTCAACCCTAGATCTTTTGCTCGGACGAAAATGATCTGCAGAAATGGAGAAAAATAATGAAAGGTAATAAAAAAATAAATATATTAAACAACATGGTAAATGATAATTTTGGGCCATAACCCAAAATGAAAAACTATAAGACCCCAAGAGATAGAACTTGCGCAAGTCTAAGTACAATGTTGATGACAACAGAAGACAGAAAATACAATAGGTAATTTTTTGTTATATCAGTACCTGATAGGTAAGTATGTTTGTCCATCTCTTTCTTCAACTGTCTAGTATTGATCCATGGATCTAGGAATTCATTTATAGCTGCAGCAAACTCCCGACTCTTGTATGACTTCATGACCAATTCATGAAGCTTTCCTCGAGTATACCCAATGAACTGTGGATGTAAGTCATGGAATTCAGTGGAAACTGTGTGGCTTCCACTTGATATAGCCCTCGATTCTGACAGAGAAGCTCCAGAAGTATCAGTAGATGCTAAAGTGTTGTCTTTTTCAAACTTTCCAGCAGGCTCAGGGACTTCTGTAGTAGAGGTAATTGGGACCCAAATTTTATCATGCTTTCTAAAAACACTGCTATGCTTCTCGATTACACTTTGATCTGCCAGTACTTGCAGTTCTGAAAATGATAAAGGTCCTTTTTCATGCCCAACACCATCTAGGTAGTACCAATCACCCATATGTAACTGTAACTCATCTGCTCTGCAGAGGCGATTGTTTGGTATACTAAAGGATGCGCTGCTCTTCCAAGAACCCTGTGAATCTTGTTCATTCAAGCTCTTTGAGCGACCATCTTCTGATGACCTCTTTGTTTCACCAATTACAGAATATGGTCGTGAGGACTTTGAAGAGTATTTTTCCTTTCCTCTACTTTTCATGCGAGGCTCAGAAACAAATGACCCATAGTCTTTGACGACGCATGCATTGATCCTGATCACTGGAAGCATTATGCCTTTCAATCCCCTAACAGAAGCAAATTTGGTTTGACTTAGTCTGCTTGCACTGCTAGGTTCATTCATTTCATCTGGTGAGGTAAAGGCCCATGGTGGGAGGTCAAGTCTTCTGCTCTGGGAAGGATGATACAATTCATCTTTCTGCTGCCAACGAGGGTCTTCATGGCCAGATTTTGGCATCTGGCATAGAGGATAGCCATTGTTGAGAACAATCTTCCTCTTCCAAGATTTATCTTGAGAAACTTCATCATTTCTCTTCCAATCCCCGCCCTTGCATGACCACTGGCCAGAAAACCATTCACCAGTGTCAATACAAGCAGAAGCATTATCCTTCTCAGATGGGGCTAGCATTATGGAGCTTGATTCTGCAGTGTCTTGCAGTGAAAGATTGGAAATAACATGCGAACCATCACCACTTTTTTCCTCACTTTGTTCCCCTATATGAAGTTGACACCAATTGAAACCTGCAAATTCTCCAAATAAGTTCTTCCATAGAAGAGAACAAAGAGCATACCAAAAATTTATATAAATAGATTTTACTGCAGCATGTCACTCAATAAGCAGTAATCTCATATCTGAGAAATGTTTATCATATAAAGAGTCAAAGATACAAATTATAAAACGGGAACTTTCACCTCAAATGGCTATCCGAATACAACCTTAAACAATTTTTTGCATAATCTGGCAATGAAAACCAAACACTGAGACCTTCCAATATGATTGTTCAGAAGGTTCAGAAAAATGTGGGAAAATGTCATATTACTAGTACAGTAATAGATAGATAATAAATCAATACTTTTTTACAGTATGTCAGAAGGCCACTCAGATATGCATAGATATCCAGGTAACATGTCATCTAAGAAAGAAGTTGCTATAGTCCAACTTCATTTCTAATTAAATTAAAAAAGTAGAAGCTCCATAAATCCAAACGGTGGAACCACTCGAGCAATATCAGCCAACAGAGCAGCTTAAATAACTATACTGGTCGCCTGAAAGAGAAAATGTGAATAAATGGGATAATGAGAAATATAAAATGTACCTTCAATATTTCTGCCTCTCTCCCACTCCCCAGGCCTAAACGTCATTTGCAGCACTTCTGAAAGAAAATGCCTTCATAAGCTCCGAAACATAAAATATATTATACAGGAAAAATGGATAACCATTTTAAGAAATAGAAGCAGATTCACAGCCCAAATTTTCAGTAGATAATTGTAACTGTAACATAAATTTTGAATAGTTTACAAATTGCCAGGTGGCAAAAATTAAAGAAGGCACTTTTGTATCATTTAATGCCATCTGGCATATCACAAGAGTAACTCAAAACCTATTTAGGGTAGAATAGTCATTAGACAAATGAAAGGAGAATATTAGCTTACCTCCAACAGTCTCAAGTTCCTTGCCAGGAATTAATTCAACACCCTCTAACAGTGCCCCCACTCTTTCATCAATATGTAGATCATCCAAATGCTCTGATACAGCTGAATTGACCTCGGAGTAGAATATTGGATCTGAAGAGAGAGCCACTGATACCTCGCCAGAAGAAAGTGCCCAGTTCCCATTATCTGCCAATAAATTACCAGGAGCCTCGGGAGGGCTCACCAGCTGAGTAACTTTATCCGAAACAATTGAAGGGAAATTTGCAGTAACCAATGGGGAAACTGCATTTTCAACTGTTACCCACCTGTCGCTATCAAAATGCTTGATTAAGTGGTCAGATACCAGGTGTCCTTCCTCAACAAATTTTTTTAAATCAGACAATTTGGAAGGGCCCTGTTCCGCGCCAAAATGATCCAGGTAATACCACTTTCCAGTGGCCGCATCTGCTATCACTGAGACATGTGGAGGTGTGTTGCAGATATCCATATCTTCTTCCATGGATGTCAGCTCCTCAGTAGCTCCATTTTCCAGAGGAGATTCTTTACCCTTTAAGATAGGACTTTCAGACAGTTCTTCCAGGTGAGAAGCACGGTTAACAGTTTTATCATTGGAGCCATTCTCAACATCCAGATTTCTTTTATCTTGTAACTCTTTACCCGAAGCTTGTGAATCTTTCCCACCAGAATCCTTCTGATTATGCTTTGGTTCTTGTCCTTTTCTTTCATAATGATTCGACCGCCTCTCGCTCGATCCACTTCTCCAATTTGTTTCCCTGTGATCACTGGACCTACCATGATCAAATGGGGACTGCTCCAAGAAAGTTGGAGTCCGAGTCTTTCCATCATGACTTCGTCCTTGATCGTGAGAGGACTGCTCCACATAGCTAGGGCTTCGATATCTGCGATCATAGTATCGATCATAGGGAGACTTACTTCTGTTGTAGTGATGGCTCCGATCATAGGGAGACCTACTTCTGTCGTAGTGATGGCTCCGATCATAAGGGGACCTATCAGAACGGGCTGGGCTCCAATCCCGATTATCCTGGTTGCGAGCCCGTGGGGACCGCTCAGAATGACGTGGACTGCTATTATGCCTGTCAGAAACTACTCTAGATGACTCAAGATGCCTAGAAGAATACCTTTCAGTAGGAATGTTCCGTGATGAAGAATTAGCCCTTTTACTCTGTCTCTCAACAAAACGGCCAGAATAGTACTCTGACGAGTATGTAGAGCGGCTACCCTCATCAGAAAGCTTTCGGCTTTTTGAATTAGAGTAGAAATCATAATCACCACGGTACTTCCTGTCAATGCTATCTGAATCATTATCATGTCTCTTTGCACGATTACCAGAGGTATAGTCTCTTGCATGATTCTTGCCATTATTGAGGTCATTCTTGTAGAAACCTTCGTCATCTACAGCTTTGGAACTGATCCTTAGACTCCTGTCAGCTTCATATCTAGAAGTAGACTTCTTTGCATGAGGATTACTCCCACCACTTCTATTAAACTCTTTCCCAAATAAATACTTACCGGATGAAGGAGGTGTCCACTCACGTTCACGATCACCTTTCCACCCCTTTTCTTTTGAAGGTGGTGGCGACCATTCACGGTCGCCTTTCCAACCCCTTCCTTTACGGGACTGTGGATTCCACTCATGTTCACGGTCAATCTTCCATCCTTTTTCCTTTAGAGAAGATGGAGTTCGTTCATGCTCAAATTTCCATCCTTTTACCTTTACAGAATCGTATCTTCGTGACTTTGAGTAGCCATAATCATCACCCCGAAATTCAAACTCATTTCTGCGCCATCTGTCAGGTACAAACTCCCCTTTCTCCAATTCATCCATTGATGACTTCCATTCATCCCTCACTTCACCACCACCCTTTCGCCACCTTGGAGTAACAAACTCGCTCTTTTCAAACTCGCCCTTAATCTCATGTTTCCTTTCTGGTTTTTCGGGAACAAACTCACCGTTCTCAATGGGCAAAGTTCCCAATTCACCTTCCTCCACTTCATCTTTGTTATTGCTGCAAACTTCACCGTTGCCATTATTCTCAACAACTTCTTTATCACGATTCAATTCACCTCCCCTTTCTTTTTTTTCTTTCATTTTTGGACTCATTCTGAGTGAAGACTTTGAAGAAGAATTGAGCTTGGTGTTGCCATTGGTCTTGCCTCCGCAAATTGAAAACTTATCCATAACATGCTGTGAAGGCACGCATGCAACACCGCCATCGCCCATGGAACGTCCCAAACAACTCCTTTTCCAATAAAATTCACGGTAATCAAACCTAATTCCGTTCTTCACCTGGGTTATTGATGCTCATACTGCTCCTTCACAATCCGCTCTTCACTTCAAAGACCCCGAATCCTCCTCCGAATGCAAACCTAGAAAAAATCAGCAAAAATTATCAAGCCAGATTAAACAAATAACAAATTACCAAATCAAAGCCAGAAATGCAGGGTTTTCAAAAATGAAACAAACAGATAAATCGAAGAGGCTAGGGTCTTGAATCTTAAAAACAAATAACAAAAAAATTGAATGGTGAAATGTAATGTCAAATTGAAGAGTCTAGGGTTTTAAATCTGAAAACTTACAAGTTGGGAATTACGGAGCTGAGTCTCGATATCGGATAGCGAGCCGAAACTGAGTCGCAGTGGATTCAAATTGAGAGAATTCGAAGAAAAGAGAAAAACACCAGATCGATCGAATAGCTGAAGACGAATCTCTGTAAATCTTTCTTCCCTCTCTCTGTCTCTGTACATAAAATGAGTCTTTATTTTTATTTATTTATTTGGTAAATATTAATTTGTCTGAATTTGTTTTTGGGCTTTAGAAGACTAAGGGGCTTGGATTTATGTTGGGTAATTTTCATTTTTGACTAGTTTCCATTTCTACCCTTTGGTTATGTTCATTTATTCAAACAGATCCTTCAACGAATACGTTGAAATCACAAATGTGCTGCACGTACAGAAACAAAATTACCAAAAATGCAACATAACACTCGCACAAGGGTGGAGTCCGCACATTTTTTTCTTTTTAAATACACGATAGGACTTACTGTTATATCTTTTCTGGTGAAATTCTGGTGATTTTTTTTTCTGTACAAGTGGCTAAAGTCTTGAAATTATTAGGACAATGACATTTATGTTTCTTAGTAAGACAAAAAAAATCTGGCCAATGAAAAAATGGTAGACTTCTGGACATAAATGTGGATAGTGTTGAATCTGATGACAATCCCATAAATGATATTGTTAAATCATTTTTCGAAAAATTATTTTCACACAATTGTCTATTTTAGACATTGATCAAGGTTGTATAATAGAGAAGTCCATCATAAAGCAATCGACTAGAAGTGACTTGTAAAATATAAATTTTATTTGCCTCTCGTATTTTCGAGTAACCAAAATAGGCAATAAATACAAAAGTTTTGACAAATATTTATTACTCATTTGAATACACTTTTAACAGAATATTTGAATATAAATCACCATCTGAAACAAAACGTGCAAATTAATAAGATTGAAAATAAAAATGCAACGAAGAACATTAAATACATAAAATGAGCAAATATTGAGAATCTTTACTGCAATTAAAATGTGGTACAAATAATAAAAATGATCGTGTGAATATAATTACTCTTGCAATAATAAGTCGAGGAAGGAGATTTTGGTAAACTGATATTTGCAATGTTGTGTGCAAGTGTCCTGTGATTCAGATGTGAAGGGCGTTTCCGCCATTTGATAATTGAGCTTTAATATTTGGAAATAAAAATTTTGATGGGGACATTTTGGTAAAACAAGATTGTTTGTTTTGGCGCTCAACTCCAGCGAAATATTCTGAGTGGAGGGACTTCTAAAATTTCATTAAAATTTGGAGTTAGAAATAGAATCTTTGAAGCACAATTTTAATCTTCGCCCTTTCAAGTATATCAAGAACGGTCGAACGTGCACCGTTTTGACCTTCCATATATATTGTGTTACTTGTTGATACAAATGTAATCAACGTGTTTTAAAAAGTTTAGGTGTATATTCAATTAAGATTTTTAAAGATTTTCTAAAAGTTTAGACGTCTTCAATAAAAACTTTTAAAGAATCTCTAAAAGTCAGAGTATTCAATCAGAACTTTTTAAAAGTCTTTATGAGAGTGTTCGGTAGAGATTAAAATTGAAAAATTAATCGTTATTGTTGATTTTTATTAGACGAGTGTAACCCAATAACTGCTATATTTTCAATTTTAATTGGATTTTAAGCACGACCGAACACGCCCTATAAGTTATGAGGTATTCAATTGATAATGATTTTTAGGGAATTTATAATTTACTAGACTTTTGGATACTTTTTGATAGAAAGTATAAATAGAAAATTTCAAATGAAATCTTCCATCTACCGTGAGATTTCTCGAGAGCAGCACTTCTCTTCTCTTTCACATTCTAGAGTTTTATCCTTCTCTTCCAATAAGGTTAAATTTTTGAATCTTTGCCTTGAGTAATTCATGTCCTTTGCAAGTATTTCATTTTCCCTTCAAGCAGGTAATCTCTATTTCATGATCTTCATAATCTGTTTTTCCTTTCACTCTTCAAGCGTGTAATTGATTTCTCTCTACAAGATTTTGTGTATGCAAAAAACCATGAATTTTTTTTTTAGAGTGGGCATTAGATCTATCCATATTGCTTGAATTCTGGTATTTTATTTCAACTACCGCTAATGTTTATTTATTTCTCATGCGTAAGTCAACTTATTCATTTGACATTGTTATGCTTCTGATGGTTGGTCTCCCTTGTAATTCATTACAATATACTAATTTCACCAATTAAAATTCACGAATTATTTCAAGTCGATGATCTTAAAATGAATAAAGAAAACTGATAGATCATATATTCATGAGATAGACCTCTGATCAAGTGCTGTGCACACAAGAGTGATTACACTAATCAATTATCCAGATAACTTTAAATAGATATAATGTTCCTTCCCTCACTACATCAAGGAAAAGGAATTCGAATATATGGAGAATATTGTGAGGGAAAAAAAAAAAATCTTAACCTAAATATCAATTAGCCAAAACTAGAATCATATTGCTTATAAATCCAAAAGTATAAACTATGCAAGAATAACTATGTTTCTCATTGTCATTTTTATGTTAATGCTAGTTGTTTACATTTTAGTCCATCTTTGTCATTCATAGTTTGTTTCCATTTTAATACATTGAATGTACAATATGATAGCAGTATCAATGGAAGATTCAGCACAAGAAAATGACAAGGTTCAAGTAAAAGGTATCGAAATATATGAGAAACGGACGTGGGAAGGGAGCAATGAGCTGCTAAAACTCTTGGTAGATGCTTCAAATTGTGGTTGGCGTGATAGTAATCGCGTGTTGAGCAAGATAACTATAGAAAAACATATACTCCCCCTTTTAACCAAAAGCTTGAGATTGAAAAGACTTATGCCCAGTATAAAAGTCGTGTGAAATAGTTTAAAAATAGTACAACAAGTATTCTAAGCTCATACGCCATAACTCTAGGTTTGGATGGGATCGTGTGACGAAGAAATTCACTGTTGTTGATGAAGCATGAGACGATTACTTTATGGTGAGCTTCTCTTATTACTTGATTTAAAAAATAAAAAATTTAAGTTATTGGTTAGTAATGTGTATATTTAATACGTTAGCATCTAATTTTTTTTTTTTTTTATTTGTCTCGTCCGAAGATAAAAGTTATCGTGCGGACAGTTTTGCGGACTATGAAGATTTGAGAATTGCAGTTGGAAGTGGAATAGCTGTTGGGGCACAGTCAAACGCCCGAGGGGAG
>CAIGRL010211752.1:0-10314 GCA_903798325.1 Fraxinus xanthoxyloides | reverse complement strand
AACTGAAATTTTCAAACACTAACTTTACCTAAAAAATATTACCGCCCGTGCGATGCACGGGCCAAAACTAGTATTAAATAAAAGATTTCAAAAACATGTAAAGAGTTCCTATGAGTTTTCAAGTTACGCATTGCTTTATTTATTTAAGTATACTTGAATGATAAAATAATTCTAGAGATAGGAAAGCATCTTATCATGGCTTCCAGAGGCTTGTAAAGATTGAGCCTTCATCTTCATATCTTTGTCATGTCCCCTTTTAGAACCTAGTTAAGCCCCTTTTTTTGGGGTTCTATTAGAATATTTATATTCTGGAGAATGTATGGTTAAAAAATAAGAAAAGATTTGAACTTACGTTCAGTATTATTTTATCAAAAATGTGCAATTAAAAATAAGAAATAAAAAATATATTTTTGAAGAATGGATGGATCCCAAACAAAGGCTAAATACTCAATTATTTAATAAAATGGTTTACTTTAAATTTTTAAAAAAATTGAAAAGAAAAAAAACATGGCCTTTGTTCGATTTAGATTAAAAACTCAATTAAAATTTGAAGTCAAAATCAATAATTAATTTAACCAAATACTACGAGATTCACAAATTTTCGACAATATATCAATCATTTTTTTTTTATCAAAATCTGTTAAAAAATTGATTTCATTATATACCAAGGGTCTATTTGGTATGGCTTAAAATCCAATTAAAATTGAAAAATATAGTCGTTATTGGGTCCCATTCGTCTAATAAAAGTCAACAATAACGGCTATATTTTTAATTTTAATTCGATTTTAATCTCTACCACACACCCTCTAAATATGGGCATAATTCGTTGTTGATTGAGGTTGCAAAAATATTAGATTGAGAACCTATTTGCTACGTATTCAATAGGACCTATTGAACCTATTGAATACATATTGAATAGTTTGAGGACCTTATACTTTGTTTTCCTATTTCATGTATGAATAATAACAATCAGAACAATTATTTGTCCACTTCTACTTCCCCGTTTTTCTCTCCCCCTTCCTTTCGTGTTTACATTATTTCCTTCTTCTCCTCCATCACATGACCTCTTCCAGTTCCATACCTTCAAATTCCCAATGAATTCGAAACAACAACTCCTCGACGCCCTCACAGCACACGTCTCTCTTTACCACTCCAAAATATCTGACCCGAACCCGAAACCGAATCCTAACCCGAACCACCGACCCGCCATCCTCAAATGGTTCTCATCTCTCTCGGTCCACCACCGCCGGGCCTACTTGACAACGGTTGACTCATACTTCATTAAGATCCTGCTGGAAATGCTTGAGAAGCTCCGGTTAAACGGCCCAGGTCGGTTTATTATTCTCCCTGACCTCCCTACCACATGTGAGAAAGACAATTCTACCCTTCCCACCTTGTGTTATCGCAAGTTGGAGGGGCTTCTGTTGAGAGTTGCGCAGTCGAATGAGTCAGAACGTTTAATTTATGATTCTGTTAAGTTATTCAGCTCAAAAGAAGGGGAAAAGAATGAAGAGGGAAATGAATTTTTGGGGACTAGTCTAAATGCGATAGGTGTAATTGAAAAATTCGTGGAGGATGTGAATAGATTTGTGGAAATAATGGATGGAGTTTCAGATGGGGAGTTTTTAAGGGGAGGGGAGGAGGGGGAGATGGCGGGAGAATGGGTGGAGCTGAAATGGTTGAAAGCAAAAGGATATTATAGTTTGGAGGAGTTCATTGCCAACAGAATGGAGGTGACTTTGAAGTTGGCATGGTTTAACTGTAATAATGGAAAGAAAAGGGGGGCGAAGTTAAAGGATAGGTTGAGTGAATCTGGCATGGCTACAAATGTGTTTTGGAGGAAGAAAGGGTGTGTGGATTGGTGGGATAAATTGGATGACACTATCAGGAAGAAAGTGTTATGCACTTTCTTGGGAAAAGCCACAAAATCATTGGTACTTCTATTTAGTTTTTGTTACGGATTTGTTTTGTCGTTTCTTTCTGTGTGTATTTACTACCGATTTCTTTAGTTCACAGCATTAAAATATGTGGCGTGAGACATATTCTGATATGTGGAATTGATGTTAATTATAGAATTTGTAATCATGTTTAGATTGGGAAGCTGATGCAAACACTATAGAGCAGATAACTAGGAATCCTTCTGCCTACAGATATAGTTTCTTTTTTGTCAGTTAGCAACAATATTGAAAAGCTTTTTGTGTGGAATTATTTACAAATTGGCTTATACTTGCTTTCTGTTTCCACCTTTTGTTATCTCTTTCTTGTTGTTAGTAGGGTCCAGTATCTCATGATTGTGATCACAGGCACCAGCAATGTTGAAGGGTAAAGATTGCATCTTAGAAGACAAAATGTGGCCCTACGATTATCACGGCGAGCAGCCCTTGAGATATAATTCTACTTTTAAGTGTGGAAGGGACATTGCTAAAGGAACAGATTCTAAAATTAAATGGAACACAAATTCTGCACCAGTTTCTGGAAATTCCTCTCCATTGAACTGTGTGTTTAAAAGTTTGTACATTCTTCAGGTTATCTGTACTATGTTGTTAGCATTTCAGCATGGTGCGTATGATCATGAAAAACTATTTTTTACTTCATTGGACTCTGCAAATAGCATTTCTGACATTATATTAAGAAAATTGAGAGAGATGCTCATGGTTGTTTCGCTTGATTGCACAAAAATTGAGCTACTTGAGGAGGGAAATTGGAGTTCTAATAAACTTAAGGAGAGAGCTGTTTCCACTAATCATAAGAAAAAGGGTAAAAAGCGCAGTAAAAATTCGAACCCTGTTCCAAGACCTTGTACAGATGGCCGAAACCTTGTTGAACCTACTCAGGTATATCTTCATCTCCTCAGTTTCTTTTTCTTGAATTCACGTACATAATTAGACCTTTCATACTTGAATCCATAAATGTTTCCAAGATACAACAATTTTATGGATATGGGCAGGTTTATAATAGCAATGGAGATATTAAACAGCCCAACAAGTTTGATGGTGAAGTTCCGAAGGAAGTTATTGCTAGAGGGAATCTTGCGTCGACAGATGCCATGGTTGTGCTTTTCTTTTTTTCATATTAAAACATAAAGCCTCCGTTAGGCAATCAATTTATAAACTTAGTCAAAGTCAATTTCAACTTCACATTCATAACTACTACTCATTTATTATCCGTACATTTTGTGAGCTCACTATTATTCCTCTTTATATATTCATTTATAAATTTGCCAAACGGAGTCTAATTCTATTAATGATAGAAATGTTTTGTAACTGATTGACTGTGACCAGGGACCTGTTAAAGAACTAAATAATGGAAATGTACGAAGTGCTCCTAAGAAGAGTAGGAAAGAGAAGAAAAAGCTCAAAAGCTCGAGCCCCCCTAGCTCAGGAGTTGCAAGTTATCATTCTGGAAGCTCTATAGCTTCCGCTGTTTCTGTTAATTTTCAAGATGGGCCCTCCAAGGCTCACTGGACCCCTGGAAATAGAACTATCGAGAACTTTTCAAACAATGTTGCAGCTGGGATTGACAGCTCTGAAGTAAATCCAGATCATTGCTGTGAAAGTACAGTAATGGCACAATGTGAGGAGACACGTGATTCTTCTGCTGAAGTCAGTGATAGTCTTGGTTTGGAACACCAACAAAACTCAGACAGAGTGGTCCAAAATGATACCGAAATTGCCAGGGTTGGTTGTCTGAGTGATGACGTGGATTCTGATGCTACTCCTGTTAGGCCTGTGGTTGAAGATAATGATGATATGTGTGGTGAAGTTATTGACAGAAGAAATTGTGCACATTCACATGGAATTTACCAAAAGACGGGTTTTCTAGGGAAACTAACAGACGGTAGTAAGACAGAAGGAAAATCTATTCGGGTTCAGGAGCAAGGAAGTATGGGTAATGTCGGGGCCACAAGTTCATCAGCATACATCTCTTATGAGTGGCCCAATGTAGCTACTATTCATCCTTCTGCTAATACTCATCTCCCTACCGCCACTGATAGATTGCATCTCGATGTTGGTCACAATTGGAAAAATCATTTTCACCAAATACAAAATGTACAAGTAAGAAATTCTTCTGTTGACACTAGGTATAGTGGAGTGATATCTCGACATCTGCCAATGAGTTTAGATTGGCCTCCCGTGTTGCATGGTGTCAGTAGACTATCCCCATCAGTTACTCGCAATTATGATTCTGATTTTATCTCAAGACGACAGTCCTCTCTTCTTCAACGCTTCACTGCTCAACATGTGCAGTGCTGTCCAGTTACTTCAGAGGATGAAAGGGTCCTTTCTGGCGAATTCATGGACAAGTCCAATGTTACAAATTCTCAGGAACCAGTGGATGAGCATGACAACCACTGGATGTCAGAAGAAGAGTTAGAAGTACACGCAGTTTCTCCACTGGATTGTAATCAGTACTTTGGTGGAGGCGTGATGTACTGGAATCCTTCTGATCATCCAGGGACTAGTTTCTCACGTCCTCCCTCACTTTGTTCAGATGATAGCTCTTGGGCTTGTAGAGAAGCAGATATGAGTAGGGCTGTTGATGATATGGTCGCCTTCTCCTCGTCTTATAGTACAAATGGACTGACTTCACCTTCTGCTGCTTCCTTTTGCTCTCCCTTTGATCCTCTGGGACCTGGAACTCTTGGCTATGTTATTCCTGGTAGTGATATCAGTGGCAAAGTTCTGCACTCCTCATCAGCAGTGAACGATGTGGATGGCGAGGAGATCGTCTCTGGATCTATACCCAATATGCCTAATGATGGAGAAGCGAAAACTGGAGATTCACTTCCATATCCCATTTTGAGGCCAATAATCATCCCAAATATGTCGAGGGAAAGATCTAGATCGGATTTTAAGCAAAGTTATGATAGAAAAAGCCCTTGTGTTCCACCTAACAGGCGGGAACAACCTCGAATTAAGAGGCCACCTTCTCCCGTAGTCCTATGTGTTCCACGTGCCCCTCATCCGCCTCCTCCATCTCCTGTTGGTGATTCCAGAAAACACAAAGGTTTTCCTACTGTTCGATCTGGTAGCTCCAGCCCAAGGCATTGGGGTGTCAAAGGTTGGTTCCATGATGGTGTCAATTTTGAAGAGGCTTGCTTACCCATGAATGGTAGTGAAGTCATTTGGCCTTCTTGGAGAAACAAAAGCCTTTCGGCCCGTCAGTTGACGCAGCCTTTAGCAGGAGCATTGCTACAGGATAGGCTTATTGCAATTTCCCAGCTAGCTCGGGATCAAGAACATGTACTTACATTCATCATTTATAATCATCCTTCCAACACGGTTGTGAATTTTTTTCTTTCTTCATTATTTCAATGCTAATTTCAATGAAACCATGTCTACCTTAGCCAGATATTGCATTTCCTTTGCAACCACCTGAACCGCAGAACTGTTCCACTCGCAAGGCTGCTCTGTCACTGTTTCATAATACTCTCCATGATGAAA
The DNA here is from genome assembly GCA_903798325.1 of Fraxinus xanthoxyloides. Classification (NCBI taxonomy): domain Eukaryota; kingdom Viridiplantae; phylum Streptophyta; class Magnoliopsida; order Lamiales; family Oleaceae; genus Fraxinus; species Fraxinus xanthoxyloides. The sequence goes on along the minus strand of CAIGRL010211752.1, from coordinate 4,870 downwards.
TCAACTCTTTCTGTAAGCAGGTGTGATACTGGACTGTTTTCATGTCTTGTTTATAGGATTTAATGCTGCTAAGTGCTAACATTTGAATTTATTTCTCATGGTAAAATTATATTTTATATGTTTCATTTGTGTTGCAAGATTACTGATAATTTGCAATCTGCTACAATATGTTAGGTTGCTGCTGAGAATTTGATCAGAAAGCCTTACATTAACTGGGCTGTTAAGTGTGTTGCACGTTCTCTCCAAGTCTTGTGGCCTCGTTCTAGGACAAATGTTTTTGGTTCAAATGCTACTGGATTGTCCCTTCCATCAAGTGACGTGGACCTTGTGGTTTGTCTTCCTCCTGTGAGAAATTTGGTAAGAATAAGTTCATTTGGGTTATATGTTTTGTAATAGATTTAGGAAGAAGTATTAAAGAAAAGAAACATCATTTTCATTCAATTTTCAGGAACCTATTAAAGAAGCAGGGATCTTGGAGGGTCGTAATGGCATCAAAGAAACTTGCTTTCAGGTATGCAGGATGACATAAAGCTGATCTCGTGTTATATGACTGAGAAAATTCTACTTTTGTTTGGAAAATCGATCTTGGCAAGATGATACCTGTTTTCAGATCATCTTCCTGCTCATGTCTTCACATAACCCATAAATGGAAGAATTGAATTCTTCTTTGCTGACTCGAATAGTCAAAAGTTTGAGAAATCAATTGCCAGTTTGCTGAATATTGTGCAGGCTGATGCTTAGGGCGAATCCATTCATACTTTTAAGTCCATTTAAGTTGAATTTGCCCACATTGTCAATATCATCAAAAACAAATTAGGTCACGAAACTGAAGCAATAGAGTTTGAGCAATGGGTTATACTTTGGCTTCTTAGAATATAATACAAAGTTTTGTGTCTTGAACAATACTCGTCTCAGTTCTACTAGGTGTCTCATCATAGGAGTGCTTCCGATCATGCTAGGTATTGTCCTCGTGTATTGTTCATCCCTCAAAAGATGTTTGAATACCTTTCTTTGTTTCAAGGACTTGGTTATTTGGTTTCTCCACTAGGCAACTTACCTTGGATTAAAATTTTGTTGATCTGAAGAATTTTTTAAAGGCGAATATAGGTATGCTGGGACAGCTTAGCTCTGCCGAGCATGAGTCAGAGGAGAGGAGAATCCCATGTTCATGTTTGCTTCCATTAGAATGAATGTTGTATCCCTAAAAGATAGGATGTGACATGAGATAGGTCAACCTGCCTTTTAGTCTGATTTTGAGATGCGATAATTAGTATTGCCTTTTCCACAACAAAGAAAACAGGGAGAAGATAAGCCTTTTCCCAACGAACTTGTGGTTGGTTACAGGAATTCAATTTTGTTTGATCCAGTTTTACCTCTAAAAGGTTCTGGTAGATTAAATATTTTGCAACCATTGTCAACACCGTCTTGTCCGATTCCTTTTTTATTTGTTTTATTGCATTTTGTTGTTGAGAATGCCATATAAACTCATCCAGTTTGGACAACACCTGAAGTTAATAATAAAAGATTATTGAGCTTCGGCAATTCAGCACCGCCTTTATTTCTCATCATTAATGACAATTATAACGACAGTGCACCTGAACAAGCTCAAATGGTGATGTAATCACTTAATAGGAAAGAATTAAATAAGAAAACTGAAAATTCGATAAAAGGACTTATGATGCTCTGTTGAGGGTTGTTGGGGGGAAAAAGTTGGGGGTCTGAAATCCTCCTGGCTTCCTCAAGACTAAGATGAAAGAAGTACATTTTTGTTTGATTTCTGAGTAAAAAGGAGAAAAGGAAGCAAATGCAAAGGAGAAATCTTTACACCATAACCCCTTGATTCACATTCCCTTTTGACCCTGTTTAGAGGTGCAGTTCGTTTTCCCTTCTACATGTGAGGTTGGTGATATTTTCTTCAACTAGAGGAGTGCTCTTTGACCCATTGGGACTGACTTTCTTATAATTGGATTTCCCTGTCTCATGATTTTTGATTTTCTTATGCTTTGTTTCCCTGCCATGCCACAGTTGTCCTTTCCAAATTCTTTCTGATGTTCTATTCTTCATGAATTTAGCATTTGTGGAAACTCTTTTTCATTCTTTTGTTAGAGAATGTTTTCCGACATTTCCATTTCTATATAAATCTAGCTTATTTGGCTTTTTAGCTTATAATGGCTCTTTTTCCTTGCAGCATGCTGCTAGATATCTTGCGAACCAGGAGTGGGTCAAAAGTGATTCTCTCAAGATTGTGGAAAATACTGCTGTAATGCTACTTATGAATTCATCTTTTCTTTTCTTTCAAAATTCATTTTTTTTTCTATGTATCTTAGATTCCTCGTAATAGTGAGGTCCAAATGAGGAAAAGCTAATCTTGGATACCTTTTTTCTTGTTTCACCTTCCTCTTGCTTTTAGATACCTATCATCATGCTTGTGGTGGAAGTTCCACATGATCTTGTTTCTTCTACTATGTCAAATAGTCTGATGCTGAAAGAAGCACACCGGGGGACTGGTGAACAAGGCAACTTTTTTCAGGCTGATTCTGCTAGTTCCGAGGTCTCTACTTCACCAAAGTGGAGCAAGCTTGTGAAAGATAGCAAAGGTGGTGTCAAATTAGTTCGTCTGGACATCAGTTTTAAGTCTCCATCACATACTGGACTACAGACTACTGTGCTGGTAATCATTTATGGGGAAGTTTTTATTGCAGTCTTCAAATCCATATCATAGATCTCATTCCTGGATCTTAATACTTGAATGTTTCTGAGAATTTCGGAATCAAATTTCCATATAATTTATGTTCAATCTCTTATTCGGATGCCGTGAGTTGTGAATTTAGGTTAAAGAGATTACTGAACAATTTCCTGCTGCAACTCCTCTTGCTCTGGTGCTAAAACAGTTCTTGGCAGATCGTAGCCTAGACCAATCATATTCAGGTGGTTTAAGTTCATATTGCCTGGTAAGAATATGCTCGTCTATTTACCCCACGCTCTTGAGTTGTGTGTTAAGATATCATTTTGGTTGTTTAGTGGAAAATCTGGAAGTTGTGTCTTTGGCATGCCTACTTTGAGATTCTCTATGAAAGACAATATTTTCCCTGAATTAGTAAGAAAATCAGAATATAAAGCTACCCTAAAAAGAGAACAAAAGGTCATTGGTATATATGAAGTCTGCATGTGAAGTATTACCTTTGACAATGACGTATTTGCCAGTAATCTACATGGTTCTTTCTAGCACTTTAAGAGACTGAATAATTTGGTGTTGTTACTGGATTGTTGAATCTCGAAACTGCATTAGAGAATCATTAACTTGACCTCAGTCATTTCAACAATAAGACCTGTGTGTCTGGGGCTGTTCAACTGACCTGGAGAACAGATTCATATAGAAACCATGGTCATAGTTCCTGTAGCTGATCCTGGTGCACGGATTGACTAGCATTCTGGTTAATGATTGACTTCAGGTGGTGACATCTGCTTGCATTTGCATTTGTGAATGCTTCAAAAGTGATAAAAACCGTGCCTTTATTTCCCTATCAGTTTACCGTGTGGTTTTTTATTCCTTTGATATAAAATCATATGAAGGCTGCAGAGTTGTGATGCCTCTTTCAGTTTTCATCTTCGTATTGACTTTTTGATGAATTTTTGTTTTACAATTTTTTTTTTTTAAATATCTGTACTTGCTGATTTTCTTACCTATTCTTTGTTGGACAGATACTGTTAATCACACGTTTTCTGCAGCATGAGCACCATCATGGCCGGCCTATCAATCAAGTATGATAGTAGCTAACACTTATTTGAACATATTTTATCTTTGTGAATGTTTAATATATCCTTCTAATGTGCATGTTTCTAATTGTCATTGTCTATTGTTGTTTCAAGTTACATATGTTATGCTATGGCAGTGCTAAAAATAATATCCATGTTTTCTTATAATTTTCCTTTTCCTCCTCTTAAAACAAAAATAAATAAATTACTAGGTGGCACTACTTGTGCCAGGCCTCTAGGTCCAGCAGGTTTTTAACATTCTTTTGGTGGGGTGGGCCGAGGGGTAATTTTCTGGAGAGAAAAAGAATATTAAAAAGGCTGAGCAACTGGAGAATCAGACGTTGAATATTCGTCTCTTTGGATGGGACGGGAGGCATGCTGGCCCTCTTTGATGCCTCTTAAGAGAGTTACGATTCCACTTTGTTAATCTGTCTCACAGTCCATTGTGTTTTTTCATTTTTCCCATATTCTTGGAGGCAGAGTGCATGCCAAATTGTCATCAGAATGTATGAGACTGTGTTTAGAAGTAATCTTTATTTTTGGTGCGGAAGTGTTTATAATAGTTGATGTTATCAAAAAGTGTACAATACTTCTATATATATAGACAAGATTATTTCCTACTTCTACTAATAATAGGAAACTAAAATAAGGAAATTAATAAAATCCTAATCTAATTAGAAATTCTATTCTAATCAATAAAGAAAAGAAATCCTATTCTAAATAAGAAATAAGAATAAAAAGATAAAAGCTATTAGAACTAGAAAAGGAAATTAGAAAAGATAAATCACAATTGTAGTAGGAAACTATTAATTATGATTATTTACCACATCAATCTCTCTCATTTGAAAAAAAAAAATTGTACTTGAGTTTGGTTGAAGAAAAGAAAGTCAAATCAATCAGAAGGAAAATACTCAAAAAAAATACTCAAAAAAATTTGTCAATACTAATATTGAAGAAATTTCAATTTCATGATGTGATCGTTATATTCTTCAGTTGCATCCTTCAAAGTCAACTTTGATTGGTGCTGAAGCATTTATAATAGTTTTTTTTTTTTGAAAGGTAATCAATTTTATTAATCAAAATGTAATACACGGGAAGTGTATTAACACTTTAA
>CAIGRL010211674.1:0-13175 GCA_903798325.1 Fraxinus xanthoxyloides | reverse complement strand
ACCATATCAATGTGCAGACAACTATCTGATTCAGTAAGATACTTGACTGCACTGAAGACATTGAATGTCACATGCTCATCATTCAATCGCAGCATTAATTGCCCCTTCTGAACATCTATTAAGGCTTGTTATGTTATAAGGAATGGTCTCGCCAATATCAATGGCGTGTCATTGTCCTTCTCAACCATGTGAAAAATGATGAAATCTACCGGGTAGATTAATCTATCTACCGGGTAGATTAATCTATCTACCTTCACTAGTATGTTTTCGATAATTTCTCTGAAAAATTTTACGGACCTGTCTGCAAGCTCCAAAGAGATCGATGTTACCATTGCCTCTCCTAAGTTTAGTTTCCTAAAAATAGAGTAAGGTATAAAGTTAATGCTAACACTTAAATCACAAAGAACCTTATCTAATGTCATGTCACCAATAATACAAGGGATGGTAAAACTCCCTGGGTCATTTAATTTTAGTGACAGTTTATTTTGTAAGATGTCACTACATTCTTCGTTCAATATAATCGTCCCAACTCCTCCAACTTTTTCTTATTTGTAAATATTTCCTTTATGAATTTTGCTCAGCTCGACATTTGTGCAAATGCATCTACATAGTATATTAATATGCAGCTTTTTAAATACCTCAAGACATTTCAAAAACTGCTTCTGTACCCTATGTGGAAATGGGAGTGGTTGAGCAATTTCTTTCATGGGAGCGGTTACTTTAACCTTTGGATTCTTTTATACGTTATCTTATTCTTTGCATTGCTCAAATTCCTTCAAGTTCTCATCAACCATGGTAGATACCTTCTCTTCTATAGCAATTGGTCTCTTCACATTTATCTCAGGTAACTGTACCCCACTGCGAGTAGTTATAACCTTTTCGTGCTCCTTAGAATTCATTTTCATATCACTAATCAATGTTCTTGGTAGTCTATCTAAAAGCGCCTTTACTATCTATACCATCTGATTTTTCAATTTTTTTATGGCAGCTTCTTAAACTTGCAAGCTCTTATCCTTCTATTGCATGTGTTGAGCAGATATTTCCCCAACTTAGTCACAAGATCTCCTAATAAAGACTTCTTCTCATTCTGTAGACAACCTAGTAGTGGTCTGTTGTGGTGCGGTTTGAGCATCCTGATTATTACTCCACTGAAAACTTGGGTGATTTCTCCAACATGAGTAATAGGTGTTAGGATTTGGATTGTGTTGTTGCCTTTAGTGTAGTTCACATCCTCCACTATCTGAACAAAATGAGACCTTAGATTACAATCAACACTCTCGTGGTTACCTCTACAATGTTTACATTTCGGTCCCATTATTTAGGTTGCGTTCATCTGAAACACCTTATGTGCCAATGATGCCAACTGTGCTGAAATTGCTGTTAAAGTATCAACTTCAAGTACCTCAGTAGCTTTCTTTACACTCATCCTTTTATAGGTTAAAGTGTACTGGTGAATGCCAGATCCTCCATGATTTGGTAGCCTTGATCCGCGATTCTTTTTGTGATAGAATCATCGTATTCAGAGTTTACGTTAATCTTACTTATCGGATTCAGACCAATGTAGATATACTGAACCTGAAGCCATTTTTGCAATCTGTGTTGTGGGCATTGACGGAGTAAACCTTTGTATTGTTCCCAAGCATCTGAATAACATTTTGAGTCCAATTGTTAAAATATGGTAATCTCGTCTCTTAGCTTTGCAATCCTTATCGGTGGAAATATTTGGTAAGAAATTTCTTACTCAATTTGTTCTATGTAGTGATGCTCTGAGATGGACAAGTGTCTAACCACTCTCCGGCTAAGTTTCTCAATTTGTATGAGAAAAACATTTGTCTGATTGCTTCATTGGACACCCTCAATACTCGATATAGGTTATAACGAAATCCACAAAAACAATAAACCACATGTTCAGCCCCTGGTGAATAAAATTTTTGTGAAAAATTAACTTTCAAAGAACAATGAATAAACCACAATCAAAGAATAGTCAATAAACTGCATTTAGCCTCTTTGAAACCCACCCTACCATAGTCAATAAACCATAGCCAGTGAACCTGAAGTACGAATATCTCCCTCTCACATATCAATATTTTAACCGCACTTTTAAACCTAACCTACCACAGTGATAAGTACAATTTATGTGCTTATTTTGACCATATTACTAAGCTTTTATGTCATCAATGTGATAAATTTTACTTTACTTAGGGTATTTTTTGTTAATTAAGTGTTGGACCCATTTGAAAGCAACTGGAAAAGAAAAATGATCAATTGGGTATTAAATGGAAGTTTGTGGACTAAATCTCAATTGAATAAAAGTTGGAGAATCAAAATGATGAGATAAGAAGAAAAGGACTAACTTACATTACATGATAGAATTGAAGATTTGGATAGCAAGCATTAATTAATTGGGCCTGAACTTGGAATTTTGGTTGGATTAAAATCCTAGGTTATATATATATATATATAAGTGGGCGGCTGAGGTCGAGAAAAACACAGGTTGGAAGGGGACTCTTCATTGAACAGTACCATTGGCTGGGCTGAATTAATTATATATACACACAGGAAATCGAAGCAGAGAAAGGCAGGCAGAGAGAATAGATATATACACACATACAGAGGCTGGAAATTGAAGGAAGATTGGGCAGTTTCTTTGGGAAAAAAAGAAGAATTACGCACACAAACTAAAAAGAAGGCAACCAAGAAAAAAAACATATATGCACAAAAGACGACAAAAAAACGCAGAAGACGAACAAAAGAAAAAGGCGGCTTCACTTCGTAAATAATCACATTTTGTTTCGTCAATTTTTTGTGATGTCGTTCCACCTTTATTTGTTTAATTTCAACAATATGTTAGACTAGATTGTTACATTGTTAGGATGAGATGAACCCTTATTATGAGAATTTTGGTTTAAATAATTAGCTCGACGTTAATTTATTTGAATGTTTATTATGGTTAAGCTTGATTTTCAATTAATTGGTCATTAGTTAAATTGTTTGTAGATTTTATTGTCATCGGAAAGATAATAGGATCGTTAGCACTTAGTAATAAGTATTGTGAGATTCAATGGAGGATAAATATATACATCAACGCTTCTATGGTTCTTAGATGTTCTAACTCGTTTAATACTTTCTTATATGTTGGTATCTTTTATAGGGATATAGAAATGTCACATATAGGGTTAGATTTAATTGATATCGAGGGAAGCTTTCAAATAAATTTGAAACTTTGACTAACTCGCATGATAACAATGAATCGTTTTAATTCTTGTATTAAAAGTGGAATAACAAGGGGAATTCTAAATATTAGCAATGCATCTCAAAAATTTGAATTTTTACTTTGATTTCTAGTACGTGATAAATTAGACATAGATTTATTACAACTCATTATTGCCATTCGATTAAGGGCGTTATTAAATTTAACTCAATAAAACATGTAGTTCTTGTGGGTTCGACAATTAATTCACCATTATATTATTTGATCACAATCCCGTGCACTTGTGGGTTTTCAAATGGTCAAGTTTTTGGAACCATTGTCGGGGACTATTATTTTTGATAAGTATAGTTAATTTTAGCTTTAGTATGAATTTTACTATTTATTTTAGTTTAGTTTATTATATTAGAAAAATATTACAGTGTTTCCTGCTTCCGTTTTGAAGACCTTGTATGCGAAGTTCGAGAACCGGTGATCTTGCTCAATTTAACCCAAAGATCGAACGAACATTCAACCTTCGAAAAAGACAACGATTGGAAACACACCAAAATAGAAAGAGGAAGACATGACAGAGGAAAATTGGAATCAAATAGCCATCGGGGCTAATCTGGGAGTAGAGGTGACAAAAGTCCAAGTAGCTTGTAGGCTCGACTCGTCAAAGCTCGGCCCATGGACGGCTCAGGCTTGTTTCGAAATGAGCATGAGCCAAGCGGGGGTCATTTGGTTGTTCAGCTCGTCAAGCTCACCCAAGCTTAAAGTTCACTAGCCCATGAGCTTAAAGTTTATGAGTAGGCTCGTCAAAAAAGTAGCCAAACATCATTTGATAACTTAATTTTTTTAAGAAGATAAATAAATAAAGCTCGAGCTCATGGCTCGGCTCAGCTCGTGAGCTGACGTCAAAGTGACAAGCCAGCTTCACCCATAGCCATCACTATGAATGGGTATGCCCAGCACACTCAGGCATGAACCTATATAATGAAGAACTACTACTAAGTGCATCATAGAAATTAGTAATCTTAGACTAACTGGCTAAGTTCCTTTCACCTTCCTAGATGTCATTGATTCGCTATATTTGGCCTCTGATTGGTTTAACTAAATAGTGGTTAAGATAAACAAATAATAGGTAATCCATAATATGTTTGGTTTTGGGTAGTCTAGGGGACAAATCACATTGTGCAAACAAAGTAGCAACCAAATAATAGAAAGCAAAACTTTAAAAGTAAAACTAATGCTCTTTGGTTGCAACACAAGTCCCAAGTTCGTGAAGGAAAAAGAAAATTCCTTTAAGGCCTCATATTATAGAGGTACGCGTCTGCACACACTAACATAAAAGACATCATTTTAAACCACAGAATTCAAAGAGCCTCACCATAGAAATTTCTGTCATTGACCAATGTAGAAAACTCATACATACATTCAAACTGTTTTTTAAATAACTGGTCAAGATGTTGTCAACACGCATTTTGTAAAGTAATTTTGTAACCTAACTTTGTACAAGTAACATGACTCACCTTTTTAGCCTTGTGTAAAACTTACAACAACAATCTTTTAACTTTAATCTTTCCATAATGGTGATTTGAAAACACGATTGGCAGCAATGGATGCACAATTAACTCTTTCAAAAGCCATGTCGCACTCCATCGGTCCATGAAAACTATTTTAAAACGATAAATTAACGAGTGAGGATGGAGTGGAACTTTTGAAAGTTCAATGAATATTTGGGTGCATTTTGAAGTTCAGTGAATAAAACATGATCATATCCAAAGTTGAGTGTCTGTTGAAACAATGAACTCTCCAAATGTGCAATGAGGATTCAAAGGCAAGGACAGTTGCCGATTTAGTTCGATGTCAATGCCCTGAGTTGGGAAGTACTTTCTATTCCATGCTAGACCATTGTTAATTTCTGAACGAGAAAGTGAGTTGGAGAATAAATAATTCTCGATCCAAAGTTTAGCAACGGGCAAGAATAGCTTATAGAAGCAACGTTGGGGCTGGAAGGAATTGAGAAACCACACAAATTAGTATTGTGCAAGGATTTTTAATCGATCATGTGGGCTTATATGTGAATTATTATGTATTAAATTAAAAACTATCAATTTTGGTTAAGCCCATTTAAAGTGATCTACTAATGTTTCGGTATTTTGGGATTTAAAGTATCTAATTAAAGTGTTGGCCTTCATGTGTATAGACCAAGCTCGTTCCTAATTTCATGATGGGTCGAATTAGGTTAACAAGAACTTAGTATATATGTACGATTATGATCCCCATATCATACATGATTGTTCATTCTATTCTGACTCCCATCATCAGAGAGAAAGAAAAAGAAACGTGTTGATCTGGAAAATTAAAACTGCAGAATTCATTCATTGCATTAACCATTTCTGATTCAGGTACGCTTCCGCTTCGGTTTAAAATTCTTGAAATCCTACATGATAGATCACTATGATGGTAACAATCAGTTTTTCCAACAAGTGGTATCAGAGTCAATTCATGTTGAATAATTGAGAATCGAATATTTAATTTGGTTCTTGTGATAATTTTATTGTTTTCGAATTTAGAAATTCTGAATTTATTTTTGTTAAATTTGAAAAAAATTTAGTCGGTCTTCCATGATTTATTTTCTTTTAGAAAAAGTTGTGCACGCGCGCAGCATCGCAGCGGCAAGTGCGGCTTAGATCACCATGGGGTAGTGCTTGCTCGGGATTCTTCGACGTGGATTTTTTAGGGTTTTAGGTGATTTTAAGGAAGGAACCTAGGCTAAAAATTAGATAATTTCATGTCCTTGCTTGCAATTTCAGTTTAGGGTTATGGTTATAATTTTTAAAATGTCTTTTTAATTATTTAGCCCCGTAAGTTTACAGTTCATCCAATTGGACCTTTAAAGTTCTGGATTTAGTCTTCGAAGTTTGAAAATTAATTACTTTAGGCCAATAAGGTTCTGAATTTTGCAATTAAAACCTACAAAGTTTTTAATTTGTTTAAGTTTGAATAATTAATTTTTGACCTCTAAAATTTTGGATTATTAACTCTTAGGCCCCCTAAAGTTTTAAAATAAATAAATTATATAAATTCAGTGATTTTCTTTTTCAAGTTTTGGTACAAATGACTCTTTTGAGAGATATAATATTCGAAAGTGAATTAATTGAAACAACATCTCTTGTAGAAATTAATTAACTTAGAATATTAAAAGGAGTTTGTGTTTGTTATTCATACGAACATTTAATCAACCCAAAAAAAGGTCAATATTTGGCCGAATTACACATACACCTATGGTGATAAATATGTAGCGATTATTTAGTTTAATGTGTGATCAATAAATCAGTCCAAAAAAATGTTTATTGATTGACATATTTCTTTATTGTCAATTTTGATCACTACACCAAGAGTACCACTTACAAGTCGATATTTATGTCCAAAGATTATATATTGATGTTGTGCTAGGTATCTTGTAATAGGACCTACCATTATTTGAAATTATTATTTGCATATTAAGGATATTTATGTGAGATGTTCCGAATTAATCGCACTCTAATTCAATTTTAGGTTCTGCTGCTAATATCTCTGCTAGCATCAATTTAATTAAAATGCTTAATGACATGAACTTCAAGGCATAGCAAGAGAACATGATGATTTTTCTCGAAGTCATGGATCTAGCCTTACTCTACAGGTCAATCAACCTACTGCACTTACTAATAAGAGTACATTTGATGACAAGAGGGAGATGGAAAAGTGGGAATGATTGAACGCATAAGTTTGATGGTCATAAAGTGTGCTATGCCAAAAGCGTTTCAAGGCACTATGTCCGATAAGGTGACTATGGTTAAGGGTTTCCTTAAGGGCCTTGAGAAGAGGTTTGCCAAGAATGAAAAGGATGAAACTAGTACACTTTTGGCAAACCTTATCTCAATAAGGTATAAAGAGAAATAAAACATACAGGGAGAACATTATGGAAATGTCTCGCATTACTTCAAAACTAAAGGCATTTAAGTTGGATTTATCTGAAGATTTCTTGCTGCACTTGGTTTTGATATCCCTTCCAGTACAATTCAGTCAATTCAAGATGAACTACAATTGTCAAAATTACTCATGGTGTCCAAGAAGAGGAGATTGAAGCATGACAAGACAGAAAGTGTTCATTTAGCCACCACCTCCAAGTACAAAAGGAACATGAAAAGGAAAAATGATAAAGAAGTTGCGAGTATAGTATTACAAAAGAAATAGCATGAGGAACAAACTGAGGGTGGTTGTTTCTTCAGTGAAGTTGTATGTCATAAAAAAAAGAACTGTACCAACTATCAGGCATGGCGTGCCAAGAAATGTATTCTTCTTCATTTGGTTTGTTTTGAGGTTAATTTAACTTTGGTACCTAGACACTCATGATGGATAGATTCTGGTGCAACAACTCATATCAGTGTATATGTAAGGTTGTCTGAGTTGCTGAAATCCAAGTGATAGTAAAATATACATCTATGTTGGCGAAGACAAGATGGTTGAAGTAGAGGCAATATGAAAATTTAGATTATTATTAAAGACTGAATTTTATTTGAATTTTAATGAAAATTTTATTGTACTATCTTTTAGACGGAATTTGATTTCCATGTCTACTTTGAATAAATATGGTTATTCTTGTTTATTTGGAAATGAAAAATTTAGTTTGTTTCATGATTCAAAATTGGTTTGTTTCATGTAAGTACTCGAAGTGTAAAGCAAAAATTAACCAACGAGAATTCTGCCTCATTGTAGCACAAGAGATTAGGTCACATCTCCAATAGGAGAATTGAGAGACTTGTGTCTAACGGAGTTCTCGATTTCTTTGAATTTATAGATTCTGATATGTGTGTTAATTGTATAAAGGGAAAACAAACCATTAAAAGGATATTTCAAGCTAACAGGACATTGTACGTCTTAGAACCTATGCATACAGACATTTGTGGACAATTTGTTAAGACTTCTTGCAATGGTAAACATTATCTTATAATGTTCATAGATGACTTTTCTAAATATGGCTATTTATATCTCATTCATGAAAAAATCACAATCGTTGGATGTGTTAAAAAAACTATAAAGCTAAAGTTGACAACCAACTTGGCTAAATTAAAAGAGCCAAATCTGACAGTGGTGGTGAAACTATGGTAGATATGACGATTCAGGTGAACAACATCTAGGACATTTGTTAAATTTCTAGAAGAATGCGGTATTGTCCCACAGTACGCTATGTCGAGTTCGCCCACTATGAATGGTACTGTTGAAAGATGAAATAGAACACTTAATGACATGGTGAGGAGTATGATTACTCGCTCTATGTTACCAGAATCACTCTGAGATAAAGCATTAAAGACCGCAACGTATATGCTCAACAGAGTTCCAACTAAGAGTACTGATAAAACCCATTTATTAGTTTTGGACAAGCAATATGCCTAGTTTAAAGCACGTACACATTTTGGAATGTCCAGTTGAGGCAAAGCCTTATAGGCCAAATGAAAAGAAACTAGACACAAGAACTATCAATTGCTATTTTATTGGATATTCTGAAAGGTTCAGATGTTACAACTTTTATGATCCCACAACTAAGACAATTTTTGAGATAGAAAATGCTCGATTCTTTGAGGATATTGAATTTGCGGGGGGAGAAAAGGTTACAAACTTTGTTTTTGAGGAGGAATACGTTGAAATTCCTCCAATTTTCATTGAAAATGATTAGGATCAAGTTTCTATCCCTGACATTGTTCAAGAAGCAACTCCAGATCAAGATAATGTTATTGTATCTCCTTTTGAAGGTCAACAACTTGTTCCAGAAGAACAAACTCTACATCCTAAAAAACCAATGTCATTAAGAAGATCCACTAGAGAAAGGAGAAGTGCGGTTTCTGATGATTACATTGTATTTCTCCAAGAACATGAGATTGACATTGGAGTGGTAGAAGATGATCCGATCAACTTCCTACAAGCCATGGAAAGCTCTAATTCTCAAAAGTGGCTTAATGCCATGAATGAAGAGATAAAGTCCATGAATGACAACAATGTGTGGGACCTCATTCCATTGCCTGAAGATGCGAGACCTATTGGCTGCAAATGAATATTTAAGACCAATAAAGATTCGAAGGGTAATGTAGAGAGGTATAAGACCCGTCTTAACGCAAAGGGCTTTATATAGAAAGAAGACATCGATTATAAAGAGACTTTCTCTTTGGTTTCTTCAAAAGACCCTTTCAAGATTATAATGGCATTGGTAGCGTGTTTCGATCTTGAGTTATATCATATGGATGTTAAGAAAACGTTTCTGAATGGTACATTGATGGAACAATTTATATGGTGTAACCAGAAAATCTTGTGTCCGATGATGCAAAACAAATGGTTTGTAAACTAAAGAAATTCATCTATGAACTCAAATGACCTCTCGTCAATGGTATTACAAGTTTCATCAAGTGATCATCTCATATGGTTTTGAGAAGAATTTGATCAATAATTTGTATATACTACAAGTTCAGTGGGATTAAGTATAATTTTTTGGTTTTATATGTCGATGACATATTGCTTACCAACAATGATGTAGGCTTATTGCACAAAACTAAGAGATTTCTAGCGAGGAGTTTTGAGATGAAAAATATTGGTGATGCCTCTTTTGTATTAGGAATTCAGATACACCAGGATTGTTCTCGGGGTATTCTTGGATTATCACAAAAGGGATAAGTCGATGACATATTGCTTGCCATAATGAATTCCCAAAGTAATTCGAACCAATGGTGCAAAACTCCATTGGTCCTTTATCTTATGAGGTAGTTTCTTTAGGAGACTTACATTGTATTCTTCATTCAGGTAGATAGTCTCATGTTCTTTCGCTTCTTCTTATTGGAAAGAATTTCCTTCAAAAATTTGGCATAGCTAGGAATTTGTGCAATTGCATATGCAAAGAGGATATTTATGTATAATTTCTTGAAAATCTCTACAAACTTGACAAACTGTTTGTCTGATTTCTTTTTCTACAATCATTGAGGAAAGGGAATTGGCAGCACATAAGCCTTGATGGGACTTGGTGCTCAAATTGTGGATGTTTCTTGTCTCTCTTTCTCCTCTATTGCAATTGGTGCATTTTTTTATCAGCGTCTTCAACTTCTACCTCATTGTCTTTTCTGTCTGGGCACTTTATATGTATTTTTAGTAGTTGTACTCCACTTTTAGTTGTAATAGCTGGCACTTGCTCATTTGGCAATGTCCTTTGTGGGTGTTTTGCAAGTTGTTGATCTATCTGACCAATTTGTGTCTATAGCTTCTTGATAGATGCCACTGATTCTAAAAGTTTATGTCATTTTACTAGAACACCTTGTCTATCTTTTAGATATATTGATTGAACATTTCTCCCAAACTTGGTTCTTTCTCTTGATGGGTATTATTTGAATCATTTCTTTGTTGATTATTTGACCATTTGAAGTTTGGGTGTTGTCTCCAACTTGGGTTATATGTTTGTCCATATAGGTTGAAACTGCGGGAACCATTTTAAATGAAATTTACTTGTTCTTCAGGAAAACCCATAGACTAGCAATTTTCTATTGGATGATTGGCTCCACAATTTTAACATACTCGATTGGTTATTAACTTGTGTTTGTGCTTTCATCAGTAACGACCTATTTTGTCAAAGCTTCTATTTGTGTGTTCGTAGATGTTGTGCTGTTCAATTCATAAATTGCAGCCGCATTCTATGGTACTATTATTTTTGATGGAAACGTTGAATATGTTGTGGTAATTAACTAAAATAAATTCATGCATTGTTGTACAAATTTTCCAATAATCAACCCACCAATAGAGGAATTCACCTAAGATTTTGACAATGGTGACAATTCGATGTAGAAGTATTTCACTTGATTACTGATGGTGATCCCATGACTTGGACACTTTCTCATTAAATTCTTGAATCTGTTACATGCCTCGTAATAGCTCTCCCACCTTTCTGATGGAAAGTCTAAATTTCCAGTCTGATTTTTGCTACTTTTGCCAGTGGAAAAAATTTGTTATAGAATTTTCTAGTTAGTTCATCCCGCATAGTAATAGTTCCATGGAGTTTAGCATCTAACCATTCCAATGCAGCATCTCGTAATGTATATAGGGGAATAATTGTAGCTTGATAGCATCTTCATTGACCCCTGGGGGCATGAAAATTCTAACAATTTTTGAGAAATCTAGAGATATGTGTGTTTGGATTTTCATGAGCTAGACCATAAAAATGGAGAGTGTTACTTGTCTAGTTAATCCAATCTGCCCTTATCATAAAGTTGTTCACCCCAAAATCTGGATATACTATACTTGAGCGAGCGGGTGTTTACATGGGACTCAAGAAAATTGAAACTGACAAGTCCACTTTATTTATTTCCACTAGATCATGTTGTTGATCTATTGGTTCCACTACTCTCTCAGCAACTTGTCCAATTGGTTGTATAAGAATAGAGATACTTTGATCATCGCCATTTGATGTTGTTATTTTTGTTTGTGTTCTTTGCGTTTTCATCTGGAATTACATTATATCTCTGAATCAAATGGTTCAAGATCGCCATTTTGGATACAAAGCATACAACGAATACATTTTATCTGTTAATAAAAGAAACTAAATAAATCAAATAACAATTAAGAATAAAAAAAAATAAAGATGATCATTTGATTTTCCACAAGTAAACAGGATTGTGAACAAGCAATATAGTAGAGTGTGGAGTGTCGAACCCACGATGACTAAGTATTCAATCAAGTTCAAATTAATAGCAATTTTAATCGAATAGCAAATAGGTTTTGAGTTTTCTATACTAATATCTAAATTATCGATTAAACTAGAAAGCAATTTAACTGATTTTTTTTTCAATATGTGAAAGTATAGATAAGATGTCAAATCCCCATTGCTAATCCATTTTTAGCACAACGAATTAAAGTGACAATTTATAATAATTCTTGTTCGTCAGTATTCTTAATTTAATTAAAAATCTCTCTCGATAGTTATCAAATATATTCCCCTCATGTGGCCCTCCTATCTCTTGATGAAAGATGCAAATATGATAAATGCATTAAATGATCTAGAACACCTATGAAAACCATGTAAAGAATAGATGTATCTATCTATCATCTATCGAACTTTACAGTGTTTATTATTTTTGACTAAAAACCTATTATCTCTCTTGATAATAATATATTATAATAAATCATCACAATTAGTAGCTAATTAATTGAGAAGTGGGTGAAAAAAATAATAAACATCCAAGAAACCTAGTCGTCAAAATAACTAATTAATACCAAGAATCTCATAACAATGGTTCATCTCATCCTAACAATGTATAAAACTAGCCCAGCATATCGAAATTACAAGAAATCATATTCAAGTGAAAAGATACCCAAATTTTTGATAAATTGAGAAGATGAAGATGAATCTTGACATATTGAATCTCTTCAATGGTTTCTTGATTAATCTCCACGTCTTCTCTTCTTTGCTAAAAAAATAGAGTTTGAATCTCCACCTAATTGAATTCTTGCAAGTTCCCTTCAATTCTCTTACAAAAATTATGAATTTTCCTCTTTTGATGATAATAATTGATGAATATTGGAGTATAAGATGTATATAAGAGGTCTGCAATACGTATTATTTTGTTAGGTATTGTAGGAGTAGAAAATTTGTTGAAAATCACGTCCAAGTTGATTCTCAAAAGAATTCTAATCGAATAAGGAAAATTGTCTTCGCGTGCGGATTTTCTGTATCTGCACAGCAGTCTGTATTTTGGTCATAACTTTCTTTGGCGATATCCAATTGAGGCCATTCAAAGTGTATTGAAAAGCTAATACAATGAGATAATACTACTATAGAAATATAAATTTTCCAATTCGGATGTTTACTATGCCAAAATTGGATCTCAATATTTGACTAAAAATCTAAAATATAACATGCAATTGAAAATTGATTTTGATCATACTTCATTCCTTTTTGAGTTCTAACTCC
>CAIGRL010211657.1:0-10236 GCA_903798325.1 Fraxinus xanthoxyloides | reverse complement strand
CCTTAATTGTTATGCAAGATTTTGTTACTTACACAATTCGAGGGCTTAAGAAGCCTCCATACTCATCTTCTAAACATTGGGGAACATCCCAGTGGAAGATAGTTGCGCACGGTTCAATGCCTACGCAAGAGGTAAGATTTTTATCTTTATAAAAAGTTTTAAAAAGAAGCAAATAATAATTGTTATAAAGGAAAATTGTAGTAGAATTAACCTTCAACAATGAGCAAGTCTATAAGATCATTATAATACTTAATTCCTTCTTTGCTGATGCCAACCGATAATCTTTCCCCTAAAGTACAAATAAAGAAAAAAAATAAAAGTAAGATGACTTGTAATTTTACGATGAGCACTTGTATATGTATGTATATATATATATAATTGGATGGAGACATCCCAATTCAGAGCCATATAACGTCATTTGTATTTCAGACAAGTCACTTTTAATGTGAAGGCTTAATTCTATTTGTTTGTTATGAAAAAATTTGACTTAGTTTTTAATTTCTTTGTCCCATAGGCTGAATTTTTCAGATTGACCTAGAGGTGGCAATCTAGTCGAGCGGCCGAGGGCTCGTCGGCTCGTACTATTCACGCGCAAGAGCCGCTAGGGCTCGTAAAAAAATGAGCCCGAGCCCTAGTCGAGCAGGCCGGCTCACTCGGATAGCACTGTTGCCAAGCTGTTCAAAACAAATGGATTCACGATCATTTGTTCAAAACTTTTTCAGTATAGAGAACGAAACACAAACACCTGAAAATCTCGGGCGGAGGAAATCCTGATATTATTTATTTAACTGAAAATCTTCTAATCATAAGTGTTAGCACGCATGCCTGTTATTCGAAAAATTAAAAAGGCGTAGGGTATGCAAGCCCGACAAACTTAAAGAATTCAAAACAAAAGAAAAATTGCTAAGTAAAAGAAAATAGGCTACTCGTAGTAGATATTTAAATTATCTGCATTCCATGGTCTGGACAGTGGTCTTCCCGAGGTATCTCTTAGTCTATAGGTACCTTTGTAAACTTGTCTTATGACTTCGACGGGTCCCTCCCACGTGGCCCCTAGCTTGCCCGGTACGTGACCCAACGACTTCTGCTCTCCTCAACACAATATCCCCAACTCTAAACTTTCTAGACTTCACCTTGCTGTTGAAGTGTTTTACTGTTCTGTTCTGATAAGAGGCGACCCTTACGAAGCTTGTTCTCTCACTTCCTCAAGGAGGTCAAGGTGCCCTGTTGTTCTCTCTTCGGTCCGATTTCAAGCCTTTTGAGACTTAGTAGCCTGGTCTCGATTGGAAGTGTAGCTTCCACCCTAAATACCAACATAAAGGGAGTCTCACCAGTTGTAGTTTTGTGAGATGACCTATATGTCTAAAGTATAGAATGTAGCTAATCCGGCCACGTCCATCAAGCTTCCCTGAGCCTGGTTCTGAGATCTTGCAAGATTATTCGATTTGTGACCTCAGCAAGGCCATTGCTCTGAGGATATGCGACAGATGTCCGACGGTGGTCAATCCCCAAATTAGTGCAAAAGCTTTTGAATTCTGAATTATCAAACTGTCTCCCGTTATCGGTTATAAAGACCTTGGGTATTTTGAACCTGCAAATGATGGACTTCCAGACGAATAACCTTAATTTGGGTTCTGAAATTGTCGCTAGTGGCTCAGCCTCGACCCACTTAGTAAAATATTCAATTGCTACTGCGACAAACTTCAATTGTCCTCGAGCAAGTGGAAAAGGACCGAGGATGTCGACACCTCATTGCTCAAATGGGGCAGCACAATGTACGGGGGTAAGTTCTTCGACTGGAGAGTGGATGCCGTTGCTGAACCTCTGACACTTATCACATCTCTTAACATAGTCCGCAGCATCCTTCTTCATGGTTGGCCAGTAATATCCATACCTTATAAGCTTAAAAGCTAGAGCCCGAGCCCTTTGGTGGTTCCCACACACGCCTTCATGAACTTCTGCTAAGGCTTGCATTGCTTTTAAAGGCCTGATGCATCTAAGGAATGGGAGAGTGAAACTATGACGAAATAAGACTCCCCTGATCATGCAATATTTTGGTACTCGAGCTCGAATGCTCATAGCCATCCACTAATCATTTGACAGGCTTCCATTAGTTATGAAATCAGCTATTGGATCCATCCAACATGGTTCTTGCTCAATATCCATGGTAGAGGGCAGTTAGCTAATGCTCGACTCTGTTACAAATTTTACATGGACTGTTCTATCAAGACGATCGACTCCTATGAAGATGAGCCCTGACGAGGCGTCGGCTTTACTATTTTTGGCTCGGGAGATTTTAGTGATTTCACAACTTTTAAACTGTCTTTAAAGGTCATGAAGTTTAAGGCAATATAGACTCATCTTCTCATCCTTTCTTTCAAAAGTCTCATCAATTTGCCCGATGACCAATTGCGAATCGCTATAAATTTTTATGTGCTCAAGCTCAAGGTTAACAACAAGCTCTTGCGCAATTATAATGGCTTTGTTTTCTGCTTCAATGTTTGTAGCATCGAATTCAAATCGGAGTGCACATTGTAGTTCTGTTCGTCTATCCGGGCTAATGAGTATGACCCTTGCACCCGAGCCCGAGGAGTTTGAGGCTACGTCTACAAACACCTCACTGGTCGGGAGGTTTGCTGGCCCCCAAGGCCTTGCGGTGAGCTCAGCTATGAAATCAGCCAAGGCCTGTGTTTTTATCGACGATTGAGGTTTGAATTCAATGTCGAATTCTCAAAGCTCAATAGCCCACTTCAACAGCCTCCCAGATACGTCGGGTTTCTACAGTATGTGCCTTGGCAACTGGTTAGTGAGCACAACAATAGGGTGAGATTGGAAATACTGTCGCAACTTCCGCACCGCCATTGGTAAGAGCTAGTTGTTCAGCTAATGATACCTCTTCTCCACATCAAGTAATACTTTGTTGACATAGTAGATCGATCGTTGAGCTTTGTTCACCTCTTTCACCAACACCCCACTTACCGCGTTTTGAGAAACTCCTAAGTATAGAAATAGAGTATCCCCAAGTTCCGGCTTTGTCAGAACTGGTGGGGTTGCCAAAGTGTACTTTAGTTCTTGGAACGCCTTCTCACAGTTTCGGTCGATTTGAAGTTATGACATCCTCTTAGGGCTTTGAAAAAAGGAAAGCACCTATTCGCTGCTCGGGACATGAACTTGTTCAATGCTGCCATGCGTCCTGTCAATTTCTGTGCCTCCTTCTTATTTCGAGGGGACTCTATGGATATAAGGGCATGTATTTTGTTTGGATTTGCCTCGATCCCCCTATGACTGATCATGAAGCCCAAAAATTTCCCGAGGCTACTCCGAAGGCACACTTGGCGGGATTTAGCTTTATCTTGTATTCTCGAAGGGTAGAGAACAACTCCTCAAGATCTTCAATATGATGCCATGTCTGCTTACTTTTGACCACCATGTCGTCCACACAAGCCTCAATGTTCCTTCCAATCATTTTAGCAAAACATTTGTTGATCAATCTTTGATAAGTTGCCCCTACATTCTTCAACCCAAATGGTATGACCCTATAACAATAAATGGCAGAGTCAGTCATAAACGAGTTTCTCTCTTGATCTCATCGACCATGAGGATTTGATGATATCCAGAGAATGCGTCGAGAAAACTACACAGTTTATGACCCGAGGTGCTATCCACTAGGTTGTCAATCCGAGGCAATGGGTAACTATCCTTCAGGTATGCCTTGTTAAGATCTGTGAAGTCAATGTATACTCTCCACTTGCCGTTGGCCTTCTTGACGAGTACTATGTTGGCAAGCCAATCAGGGTATTGGACTTCCCGAATGAACCGAGCATTGATTAGCTTGTCAACCTCTTCCTGTATCACCTCGCGACATTCTGGTGCAAACTATCTCTTTCTCTGTTTGACTGGTTTGGCACTAAGATTGATATTTAGCTTATGAACCACAACATTCGGGTTTATCCCGTGCATTTCCTCTACATTCCATGTGAAGACATCAACATTACAGGTAAGCAAGTCACGAGTGCTGTCATGAGGCTAACGTCGAGATCTCGGCCAATGGTTACTTTCTTTCCAGGCTCGAGCTCGACCTTCCACAATTTTTCCACAAGCACAAGTCTTCCTCTGAGCTCGAGGTCGGGTGATAATATCTGCATGATGTTGGAATCTAGTGCCCGAACACTAGTGACGTAGCAATATCTAGAAGTTGTCTGATCTCCACATACGACCCCTACTCCATAACTAGTAGGGAACTTCATTGAAAGGTGAAAAGTGGAGGCAATGGCCCCGATCTTGTTGAGCAGCGGCCTCCCCAGACTGGCTTTGTATGCTATTGAAACACGGACTACCTGGAATGAGGTTAGTTTTGTTACCTGCTTTCGATCCGATACTAATGTCAGTGGTAGATTGACAATTCCTTCTGGAATGACTGTACCACCTCCAAACCCTTGAAGCGGGGTATGTACATCTTTAAGCTGTTCGATCGAAATCCCTATCTTTGAGTATGCCTCATGAGAAAGTATATTGGGTGCGCTCCCATTATCAACTAATATCCTCTTAACCACAAAATTAGCTATGATTGTTGAAATGACTAAGGCGTCGTCATGCGGGTACAACAATCCTTCCAAATTTTATGGTCCGAATGTGATTCCCTCTATACCTTCGGTATTTGTCCTCCAGTTCGGGTGGCATTGCCTGGCGTATTGTTTTCGCCTCCTGTTCGTGTCTCCACCTGAGGCTATTCCTCCAATAATAACGTTAATTGTTCCTGCAGTGGGCTTGTCATTTCCACTCTCTTCTGGATCTTTCCCCTTGTTCCGATCATTCTTCAGACGCTTATCATGACTGACGGATGAGCTTAGGAATCCCCTATTTATTAGAGCTTCAATCTCTCGCTGGAGGGCTTTACGGTTCTCCGTTGTGTGACTGTGATCCCTTATAATCGCAGTACTTACTCTTGTCCCAAGCATTTGGGGGCGACTGCATCCTCGAAGGCCACTTAAGCTCCCTCATATCCTTGATCTCTATTAGAATGTTTGATCTTGAAATGTTCAAACAAGTCAGTGGTGTTGGTTGTGTCTCCTATCTCTGCTTGCCCCTGTTTACTTTCGACCGAGGATTAGAGTCATGGTGCCTTTTGTGCTCGGGTTTCTCTGAGGTCAGGTGAGGATTCCTCCTCGGGTACAATGTTTCCTCCATGTTGATGTATTTTTCTGCTCGGGTAAGTAGCTCGGTCATGGGCTTCGGTGGGTTTTTTGACAGTGACATCTTGATAGCCTCACACCTAATGGCATATGTGAGGGGTGAGATCGCCACAGTTATGTGAAGGTCGGGTATCTGAAGTCTTTCCTTGTTAAACATCGTTATAAAATTACGCAGTGTCTCATTCGGCCCCTGCCTCAGCTGCATGAGGGAGGCCACTGTCTTCCTGATATGATTGCTACTAGCAAAGAATGCAAAGAACTTGTCATCCAAGTTGGAGAACGAAGTGATGGAATTGGGCTCCAGGGTACAGAACTAATCCCTGACAGCATTGGTCAAGGTTTGGGAAAAAGTCTTGCACATCACGGGATCCGACACTACCTGTAGGTTCATGACATCCGTGTATGCATTGAGGTGGTTAATAGGGTCAGTTGTTCCGTCATACTCTTTCATGCGAGGGAGCTTAAATTTGTTTGGAAGTGGGTAGGAGAGTACTTACAGTGTGAATGGAGTGTTAGGGGTAAATCATGTTGCCAACTGGGTACTCTTCTGCAACCCAGTAGTGATTCCATCCTGTATGATCTTGACTAGTTTGTCTGAGTCCATGGTGACCAACCTCGAGGCTAAGGTGATCGGAGGAACACCCGAGGCTCCGACCAATCATTTTCATGAATTTCGTGAGTATCTCGAGCACGAGCATCATTCATGAACCCTCCTTACTGTCCTTCCGTTAGTGTCGGCGGATGCTCCAGTACCAGATGACCATTCCTCTGGCTTAACAATTGAGTCAGCATTGCAACTTGTTGGTGAAGTTCTTCGAAGGCCTGGGCTGTAAGTACTGCGGATAACTCCTCTTGATGGGTTAGGGCTCCGCGGCAGGTGGTGGAAGACTTGACCATGGCTTTTGGTAGCACTTCCAAAAGACAGCGCCAATGATGCTACCAAAAGTCGCACCTGTTGAAATCCGAGCTTGATGACTAAGTATGAGCACGAACGCTATCTTCCGGTACCTGAAACAAAAGCGTCGAGGTGTGTCTTCGTCGCCCCTCCGATGCTTAAGTCTGAGAAAGGACGCGAAAAGAATATATGCTGAAAATTATGTGTAAAAACATACTTGGGTAATGAACGAGAGTGATGTATTTATAGATGTAGGTGACTGACTCCCAGTAGGATTACAACGTTGAGATTCCTAGGACTTCTATTGTATTTGGGCGTGTGTTGTTCAACTAATGTTGCCTTTCCCGGGTGTTTGGGTTAGAGTGGGACTCTGGTATGAAAATCCTATTAGAACAAGGAAACACATTAGTGGGAGGGCTTTGCATGTTCTAGGATTAGGTAAACCCGAGCTGAGAGGGTTTTATGAGTCAAAGGAATCCCGAGGAGGGTGATTGACGAAGGTGACCAAGGAGTATAATCAGGTTTTGGAGGCAAAAAGAGGAGTTCATCCTTGAGCATCCTGATCGGGTTCTATCATCCGATAGTGGTATTATCATAATGTAATTTAAAAACTAAGTCATAATTGAAAAATATAATATTTTTTTATAAAAAAAATCACATTAGAATAAAAGAAAGAAAGAGAGCAGATGGGTTGGGAACTCAAAGAGAGCTC
The DNA here is from genome assembly GCA_903798325.1 of Fraxinus xanthoxyloides. Lineage (NCBI taxonomy): Eukaryota > Viridiplantae > Streptophyta > Magnoliopsida > Lamiales > Oleaceae > Fraxinus > Fraxinus xanthoxyloides. Next base: position 3,437 of record CAIGRL010211657.1, on the reverse strand, counting down.
AGCAACTCTTAATTTTACTTTCAAATTTAATTTTTCAATAATTGTGATCATCGAGTTAGTTTTCGTGAGTTTTTTAGCCAGACAATCAAACTCGACACCATTCGTTTATTATTTTGGACCAATGTATAAACTTGCTTGAACCAAGTCAGCTTGTTTTAATCTCTTTTTAATGTGGCGGATTATAATGTGCTTGATAACTTGGCTCACTTTAGCACTACTATGGCCAAGAGTTGCCTAAATTTTGCACAGATCTAACTGCAAAAGATGGGATTATCAAGTAGGGCAAAAAAAAAATATTGAAATAAAAAAATATACACGTATTAGGTATATAATAAAAATAAAAAATTTCTAAAAAGATTCTTGTAAATTTGTAGTGAAGGTCCGAGTTCAAATAAGTGAAAATAGGTCCCAAACGTTTAAATAGTAGCAAATACATCCCTAACATTACAAAACGGTATAGTAAATGGACATCTGGATGGTTTCCATCACAAATTTCAAAAAGGGTAAAATGGTTTTTAACCTATAAATAATTAAAATAAAGGAAAATTTGTAATGGAGGTCCCAAACATCTCTAAAATATGTAGTGTGGTCCCAAACCTAAATTCAAATTTTTAACCATAATTTCACCAATTTTAAATACGTTAAATGGTCCTCTAACATTTAACTAATCAAAATAATTATTTAAAATGGAAATAAAATTTTTTAAGAAGAGAAAAAAAAAAAAAATTAAAAACATTCATCTTCCCCAATCCACACAACCCCACTCATAAGTAGAATAAACTTTTGAGTTGGTTCCATCCATCCCAATCCTTAAGAGCAAATCTTTTCTTGCTCTTAAGATCAACATCCACGTACTTTATATTTATTTTCTCTCCCAAGTTGTTATTTCTTAATGTTGTTCTCATTCACTTATTACCTTCCTGCTCACGTTCAATCGAATCAATAAATCTAACGTCCCAACTTTCAAGTTTTCACTAAACAAGTCAAATCCACTAACTATCTAGATCCCTAAATTAGTGTCCAATTCTTAATTTAGATTAGCATTGCATTATCCCTAATAGAACTCACCTTTTTTTTCCCTAGGATATTCATTTGGTGTCCTCGTTGAGATCTTTATAGGGTAGCTTTTCCTCATGTAGATAGTATAGTTTTTTCCTCTCAGCGATGATTAGTGCAATGCCTTTTTAGAACAAGTAATTGATCAAATTCCTAGCAAATAGTTGATATGTAGTTTTCGCTTATTATCCAAAGTCACTCTACACATATAATTCACGGATAAGCAATATTTGAAAAATAAGCACAAGTAGCACTATATGGTTGCAAGTCACAAATCAATACAACTTCAAACATAATATCATCATCAGTCGTAATGATATCTAGCTAAGCAACATACATGCTTATAATTTGAATTTTTCAAATTTCAATCTTTTTTGAATTTTTCAAAAATCTTCAAGTTTTTGGAACTTTCTATAAGAAACAAGCAAGTAGTTTACTCACAGAACTCTTCCCTAAATTTAAAGCTATATTTTTCCAATCTAAGTACAAAAATAAGCTTAAGGAAGGACGATAGTGCTCCCATTTCATATGATGATACATTCGTGTGGCATGCCTCCAAGAATTGATTTGTGCAATATCGTTCCATCCCTAAACTTAAAGTGCTTCCACATTCCCTAACACTTGATGGGCATTCTGTTGGAAATTTAATTAACATGTACAATGGAAAATAAATTATTTTTCAATTCTCACCAAGGATCTAGTTTGTATTTAGATAGAAACTATTTTTAGAATAATACATTGGATCAATTCTACAAGCTCAATTGTATATTCTCGTATACAAATAATCATGAACTGAAATCCACAACTGTCCAATTATCCAGTATCCAATGAAAATTCACACTGGGAATAAGATTGAGAAAACTAGGTTTTTACTTTTTTTTGTGCTAGCAAGAATAATTATTTTTTCTACTATTTTTTCTTAAACCCTATCAACTAATTAATATAAGTTCAAATGGGCTCGGTCCATCGCTTAACTTGATCCGATCCAATATTTAATAAACTCAATTAATTAATTCGGGCATATTAATAAACATCTCAATTAATTAATTATCCAATACTTGCCAATTAATTAATTGGTAAATCTCATTCTTCTAGTTCTCTTTTGTGTGTGACCCATTAGGTTCCCGATCACGATACCTAACGACGTGAATTATTATTTTGATCTAATCAAAATCGATAAATTAAAACACCTCATTTTAATTTTCCTAACGACGTGAATTATTATTTGATTTGATCAAAATCGATAAATTAACACCCCTTTCAATTTATCACTAATTCATATCTGTTTTCCCAAATTAACATCTAACAATGTACTAGGGCAATACATGTGATGGGAAATGTCGCGTGGTATAACAGAACCAAACTTGTTCATTTACCGTAAAACTATAATCATTTCGTCAATATAATCCGATCAATTACGAGATATGGATATATGTCAATCTCAATTATCGATCATATCTGTAGTCCCAATTTTAAGCCAATGTAAGTCGAAAACTCATTTTCGACTTATAAGTTCACATTGACAAATGATTTCATTATCAACTTAACTAAATAAAATATAGATCATAATCTCTTACTATATAAGAATGACGAATCCTCTATTGACCATTCACAATCTTAATATGATTCTTGACATACCCGGAACAATGTTATATTAGCGACACTTGGTAAAACAACATCCAATATCACCAAAGTATGATTGTCCTCCATAGGGTGCAATGCTGACTTCAACTTAAATGACATTTTTCACTACCGAACGTTAGAAACTAAACACTAACACTCAGAGAGTTATCCAAGTGGAATCTCCCAGGGGGTCTCCAATATTTTGTTTTATAACAAAATATCGACATGTTAATTCAAGTGTCACCACACTTTAATTTGTAAGATCAACTACTTACTTCACAAGTAATAAATGTCACACGTGATGGTCTATCTGTAATAACGATATTCGTATCTCATCATTACAAACGACCATGGACAATTTAAGATTCAGTCATATGTAATTTGTATTTCACAATCACAACTCCTTGTAATTAACAAATCATCAAAACTTGAATCTACAAACTCTATATTAAAATATTGATTCAATTAAATAATAGAGCTTGCCATAAATATGAATCGATTATATATATATATATATATATATGTATACACATATATATCAAAAGTATTCATGTCCAAAGTTAATTAGACCTATAGCATAACATTTAGAAACTCTCACTTGAATTATATCCAATCACTTATGTATCTTCTATATATATATCAAAAGTATTCATGTCCAAAGTTGATTAGACCTATAGCATAACATTTAGAAACTCTCACTTGAATTATATCCAATCATTTATGTATCTTATACTATAAGAGTCTACATGACATCATGT
>CAIGRL010211647.1:0-14930 GCA_903798325.1 Fraxinus xanthoxyloides | reverse complement strand
GAGAGCATACAAATTTCAAAAATCACAATCATTGGGCATGTTTGGCATGACTTTTGATATCTCAAAAATGATTTCGAAAATTAAGAAGTTGTTTTTACGTTTTTTTTTTTTGGGGATAATTTTTTAAAGTACTTTGTCAATTAATTAAAAGAGTTGCTAAAGGATACTAAACAAGGCGCTTTACTTAGGAAGTTCTTCTACAAAAACAATATAGGGATGACACTCTTCATCCCCGTGCCGCCAAGAAATTTTGGAGAGTCCGGGCATCGTCTTTGCGAAAGCTATGGATTTCGAGTGGCCTTGATGGAGAGTGAACTACAGATTGTGCAAGCCTCAAGTCGGATTTTTCTTATATTGATATTCGTTTAAAGATGTAAATTGTGGCTCTTGTTTTACTATGATCCGCACAAGGGGAGTAAGTTAGCCCACGTAATTTTATATTACGATGATATTTATCCGGGTACTAGGATTTGACTGATTGAATTTCTAGATTTATGTCGACATGTCTCAATTGCTATTTGATCCAATGTTGTTAGTCCAATGATCTATCAAGTGAAGAAGGTAAGGCAAGAGAGAAATTTGAATCCTCGGTAAACAAAAGCCTACATAGTAGTTCGCGGTGACTTGAATTAATGCAATATTGAGCCCTCAAAAAGAAAAGAAAAAGATTAAAAATCTTGCTTAAATAATAATTTTTTTCGGTATCGACGAATAATAATCTTGCTAAATCCATAAGATAATAATATTATATAAAATTATTTAATAGAAATGCAAATATAAAATAATAATTGTTTAACGAAGTGAATTTTATAATACATATTAAGGATATTAATTTTTACTTGATAACTTTCGTCCTTTTCAATTCAGATTTATTTTTTAATATGCATCTAAAGTTGTTTGATTTTTCTTTGTATTTAAAATGAACTCAACACATCCTTAATTACTTGAAATGTCTTTATGCAGCATATGCTATATTTTCTTCATTTGTACAAAGTAATTATTTAAGTATTCAATACTTTAAATGCTTCCTCGTGAGAAACAATTCATAAAATATATGTATCATCTAAATCATGACCATCATCTATAGGCATATTCAGTAACCCTTGAATAATCTCTTCTTCGATCGTTAACTCGTCAACGTATCAATTCCACTAGAATAACTTAAGAGGTGTTCGACATCTATTATATTTTTGTAGCTTTGATAGAAATGGATCCGCGTAATCAATAATGAATTAATAAATTATTTATCTATAGACAAATTAATACCCCCTCTAAAGTTATATTTTTTCTCAGTCTAAAGGTATTATTTTATAAAGGTTTATTTTAGGTGTTTTTTTTTCCTTAAAATGAAAATAAACTATGTCTAAATCTAGATAAAAAAAATATATATATAAATCTTGAAAGAAAATACCAATTTTGCTAAGTCGTTCGGTCTAACCAAGCTTTTGAATTTAGACGGAGCTTTAGACATTATTTTTTCTCTACCACATCAAATTTTAACGGAATTCTGATTAATATGCTAGGCCTAAGCATCGGGTGGATCGATCCAGGTATTTCAATATTTGGAGCCATTCTTTCTACCGATGATTTTTTTTTAAAAAAAATTATGAGCTGGCAATATAAATTATTTTTTCAATATCTAGAAAAAATATAAAATAAAATATACCACTAAATACATATTTCAACACTTTCTTAACCGTTGCAAATATATCACCAAATAACATTCAATATTGAACATTATAAAATCTAATTCTTGCTGTGACTCAATGTGCGACGCTCAAAAAAGGTTTGTGAGGTGGGCAACATGTAAAAGTGTGGTCAAGAGTGACTGTAAACGAAAGTGATATGATTCAATTATCCAAATGAATGAATTTGATAGATTAGGGTACTTACTAATTGGGCCTGACGCTAGATGGATCTTGCAAACTTCTACTTGTTGGGTTGGGAGTCATTGGATTAGGATGAATAAATTTTAAAAAATAAAAACTTATAAAAAGGACAAATTCAGATTTTTGTCGCGATTCCAATTCAAGAACTAAGAATCGATCCGACCTTAATTGTTTTTCAGTTCCTACTTTATTTTTTTAGAACCAGATCGAAATCTCCAGTTTCAATTCGAGACGTTCGATTTCGGTTAAAATGTCCAGTCCTACAGCTTGCATTGGAGAGATTTTTTTTACCAAAATATCAATTTTTTTCACCAATATAGCATAAACAATCAACAATTACATTGAAGATGCTCTAATACTTAATGAATCATTATGCCTCTCATCTGTAATCTCACATAATATTTAGCCATTCTAGTGTATTGGACATATTTAGTAAATATATTTAATACACAATGCAAACAATATACTATTTGAGGTTTTTAAACTTTTTTTTCTTATTATTATGTCCAGAATTATATAGTTACTTTACTGAATAATCCATAAAAGCCTATGAGGAAAAAATACTAAAAATGAATAAACTATTTTTTCAATGCATATTTCTGCTTCTTGTGTATTTGTATTTTTTCTCCTTCTCTTTGCTCATACTTGGCATCATATAATGAGAGGGTTGAATAATATTAAAAATAAAGGAAAACCATGTACTTTGTTCTGAGAAATTATTAAAGATTATTTGTGCATGTGAATATATTCAAAGTAATAATACGAATGTTTTGCTCTACTTAATTTTCATTGGGAAACATCCTATTAGTGAACCAATAACTATGTTGGGCTTCAACATGTAATTTTAAGTTGGGCTCATATTGGGTAGCTTAACTCAATTAAGCCCAATTCATTAACATGTTTACGGTTAGTGGTGTCGAAATGGACGGCAACCTAGGCCAAGAAGATATAGTCAGTTAAAAATCTGGATCAAAACATGCCTAATTCCGTCTAGGCCCGTCCATTTAACTTACCTTTTGGTGGGGAGCCAAGCTAGTTCGCAAGCTACTCTTTGGTTCGTCTAATTTTTTCAAAAATTGAAACGAAAAAATTATTATTGCGTGACGTGATGATGATGGTGACAAAAGGTATGCCGTGACATTTTCACTTTCATATTTTTGGCAAGCGGGAGAATGTACGGTTGTATTGTGACATTTAAAGCCAATTGGTATGTTAGTTATCTATTTTTCTGATAAGTAATTATTGGTTTGATAAACATCAACAGATAAGAGTTCTTAATTTACCTAATGCAGTGCACCGATGATAATGGCCATAAATAAATAATTAGTGGATAAGTGAGAAGTATTTTTATGTTCATTGAAATTGTGATTAAAAAATAAAATTTTACAATTAATAAATGATTTTATTAATGAACAAAAGAAAATCTTAATTATCTTCCATTGAATTGACACTAGCAACAACTACCACATCCTCTTTATTCTCGATGTTTTCCATCAGGAAAATTCCCCAAGTACAAGGTAATTCTTCACAGAATTCCTACACCTGCTACGCTGAGGACGCCTGATTTGCAAATTTTTTTTACCTTTTGCCAACTGCCAATGAAACTGCACCAAACGTACCCCTTGTATGAATTTTGTGAAACGTTCCTCTTACGTGTAGCATTATTCTTTCCATCTATACAAAAGAATAAGGTACAAAACGACTAGCCTTTATTTCATCTCACCGGTGTATTCACAATTTGATCCACCAAATACTCAAGAAGTATCTCAAGATTTTTATAGAGAGAGGAGAGAGAGATTATTGAACTTGGAAATCAAGATAAGGTAAAGAGGAGACATTAGCCAACAAACCCTCCCAATCTAATTCTCCAAATTTGAAGTTTTCTCCTTGCCAATCATTTCCAAACCCAACCATATCCTCTAATTTCACGCTTTCAGTATTATTCAAGTTATTATTATTATAAATGACATTTTTCTGGTCAAAGACATAATCACTGCTCATGACACCATTATTAATGTTGTCAACCCCGAAACCCTCTAACGCAGCAGGAACACACATCGCTCCATAATCCCCTAATCCCCCTTGATTTCCTGCCGTATTGCCAACTTGTGTCACATATTTCGGAATATTTAATGTACCATTTGCGTCGAAACTGCTGTCGACTAGTGGAAAAGGGTTGAAATGACTGCTCGAAGAAGATGAATCCATGCATGTGTTTACAACGTTGTACGAGTAGTCGTGCATGGGCATTATCATTCCTCCTGTAACTGTATCCCATATTGAGACAGTGCTGCATTTGTTTGGAGAGGATGATGTTGAAGTGATATTCTTATTTTTCAATCTCTTCTTTATGGTAGAATTCCAAAAGTTCTTGATTTCGTTGTCTGTTCTCCCTGGAAGACGTGCGGCAATTTGAGACCACCTGATACACATGAATATAGATCCGAAACTGTAAACATTAAATGTGTGTTTGTCTTCCATTATTGTAGAAAAAATTGAGTAATGAATAGTATTTTTTGGAGAATGTGTGGTGGGGGAATCTTACTGTAGCAAACAATGTTTTGGAATAATGAGAGACAAACGAGGCCTAAATCACTTCTTCTAAAAGTAACTTTTAAGACATTGAAAAAATATATTAATAGAAGTTTTATATCATGTACAATTTCCACATATGGATCTAAGGGCAAGAATTGAACACATGATCGCATTGCCTAATCCGATGTCATGTTGAACACACGAGAAAACGCATTAATGAATCGAGAAAATTTTCTAATGAATAAATTTGTCTTTGTCTCTATGTGCGCTTAATCTTTGGATTAGTTGGTTCAACATATTCGAAGCATAGAATCAAAGCATTGTAGAGCATATACATTCACATTTCTGATTAAGCAGAACCTGATTAGTGTAGCTAATTGAGAACTTCTTGTTAGGAGATTCATATATGCAGTCACCTTGAAAACCTAAACTCTCTTGAAAGTGAAGAATATTACATTATTACCTAAGGGTGTGTTTGAGCCACATTATTTTGGAATATAGAGGAATAGTAAATTGATGGAGAATATATGGTTGAAAAAAAACGAAAATTTATTGATGTAATAAAAAAATATTATTTTATTGAAGAATATGTGATTGAAAATGAATAGAAAAATGAAAATTTTAATGTGCACCAAACATATGCTAAATCTCTGCACTGTTTAATGCTAGCACTGAAGCTAATCTTTACATAAATATACCCATCAAAACTAACCCGAAAATAAAAGGTTTCATCCATGAACCCAGCAATTTTCCGAGTTAACATCAGTAAGAATGAAATGTAGGAAGATGTAACTAATAGTGTTATCTCCATTGAGCAGTAGAGAGAGAGAGAGAGAGTACCTATTGCCAAGAATGGAATGCAAATGAAGGATTAGTTCTTCTTCTTGTGGGGAAATTGCACCTCGCTTAAGGTCAGGTCTCAAATAATTAATCCAACGAAGACGACAACTTTTACTACATCTCTGCAAGCCTGCATTTCTAGCTATGTCACTCCAACACCCTTGTCCATTTCTTAACATGTAATTCTTCAGCTTCTCATCTTCTTCCGGTGACCATAAACCCTTCCTAACTTTGCCCTTGTTCTTGTAATTCCCCATTGAATCTGCTGGCTTCCTCATTATTTTTCTCAGGTTTTGCACAGAATTCTAACGGAGTACTTCAAACGAAACATATATAGATGAGAAAAAGAAAGGGTTAAGAGGGATTATGTGAAGTGGAAGCAAAATATTTTTCAAATTCTCGTACACATATGATTAGTTTGTGAGTGAAGAAAAGTGAATCAAAAAGGACAAGATAGAGTCAAAGACAAGAAGACCAACTGCCCCTTTCTCCCTCCCTCCCACTTGAAGGTCCCTCTCCAATCGGTTTTTCAAAAGGATAATTTATAAAATCAATGAACTGGTAAAGATAAATTAAGGTAAGGTTGGTACAGATAGTTACAACATAGTACGCAGATTCAGAACAACCTTTTTTTTTGTAAGAGTGACGCGATGATGTCAAAATGGTTAGAAGAACAACCATTGTGACACGATAAAATAATTCATATAATGAATTCTAAATTTTAATACCTAAACAACCATTATCACCATTACCAACCCACTAAGCTCTCTCTCTCTCCCTCTCTCTCTCTGTATATATATGTGTATGTATTGTTTACACTTGTCTCCAATAAGAGGGGCTACGCGTGGCAAGATACATCTCTGTCGATCCAGACATATATTTGCCATGTAAGTGCAAAAATGACATTAATTTTCAAGGATGACTTTAAGTTAACCACATTTTCAAGCAATTTATCTGTCGACAGATATCCATAATCTTTGTGTCTATCTCTTCCAGTGCAATGCGTACGGTGTAAAACACCCAATAAAACTAGAAATATGAGCATATAACAAATTGAGAGTCTTTATACAAGTTCAAAAACATTCCAAAATTATTGTTGTACTTATTGCCAAATGTGTACACGTGGCTAGGATGGACCCACTAGTGCTGATGTGTCATCTAGAACTGCCAATTCTTGGTCAAAAATTGCTCAATCAAATTGTAATTTGAGATGCACTCAAGCGAACATCGATCCAAAAAAGACGACTACTTACGATGTTCAAGTGAAAGTATCGACGAAATTTTATAGAGTCAATCTATGACAACTTAGTACACATTTGATTTAAATTATAATCTCAACATAATTTAAAGATCCAAGTTTAAAATTAATTTAATACATTACATGGAACTCATAACAACTATGATCATTTAAATCGCTTGTAGAGATGGACTTCTCTACACCTTAGGCACTGTTTAGTTTGGAATAAAATTCTATTAAGATTTCATGTCAAAGTCAACAATTAATTTTAATCATATATTTCATGGGATCCATAATTTTTCAACCATACATTTCATCAACTTTTATCAAAATCTACTAAGGGTCCGTTTAATTGTAAGAATGGAAAATGAGCAGAAAGAAAATATTTACCATGGAATTAAGTTGTCTAGAAATTTTTTTTACTGTGAATTGTAATTAATTGTGTTTGATTGGTATAATTTCTCATCTGAGCCGTTTGACTTTGTTTTTCATGAAAATTATCAATTAAAGGGATAAAATTTCTTACAATTGGAGATCGAATTTGTTTAAATTGCCAAAAAATAAAATAAAAAATTGATGTTCGCTTGGTTTTGTTTTACATGAAAATTGTCAATATAAAGGATAATTTTTTTTACAATTGTGGATAGATTTTGTATCCATTGTCAAAAAAAAAATAAGGAAAAAAAATTAAAGTATCCTGGAATTCCTTCATTCTGGTGAAAAAGTGCACATGGGGGAGGGTGGGGATAATTTGTTAATGTACCATTTTCCAAGAAAAAAAAAATGGGTATCAAACATAGCCTAAAAGTCGAATTTTAATTTCTACAAAACAAGGGCTAAGTGTTCAATTGTAGATATTAGCATATTTTCTCATGATTCTTCTCTCGTCTTAGAAACCATTTGTCATGTTTCATAAAGTGAACCATACAGCACTTAAGAATATTAGGAAAAACAATTACTTCACATCTTATTTGCTGTATTATTCAGTATTGGGTGCATTATCAGAGAGAGACTCCCAAAATTCTCCCAAATTAGGATTAATTATGTCACTGGCCACTGAAGTTTCGTTTGATTATGCCAATGATTATGGAAAGTCAATTTTATGGTGATAATCATCCAAGTTTCTAACCATTACAGTTACGATCACTGAGGGAAAAAAAATAATTAAGGGTGTGTTTGAACAACATTATTTTAAAAGAATGTATTTTAAAATAGTAGATTGATGGAGAATGTGTTGTTGAAAAAAAAAAAGAAAAATTATTGATTTAATGTAAAATATTATTTTATTGAAGAATATATCGTTGAAAATGAGTAGAAGAATGAGAATGTAAATTTTAATGTGTATCAAACAAGGGCTAAATCTCACATAGCACCGCCAAATTGCGTTGCCAAGTTAGCAAAATTTAAGGGTTTGGAATTGAGAATTAAACACATTCAGATAAGCAAAGGTAATGGAGTTTTAGAAAATCACCACAAGCTTGAGTTAGAAAATGTAGATAAACATATCGTCTAGGTTTGACAAGTAGCAGCTTTTATTTGAATGCAGCTGGAAAATATTGTGAAAAGAAACGGGGGCACCCAAGCAACCCTTAGTTATTTATCCAAATAAAGCATGCTTGATTTTGTCCATTTACGCCAATTGATCAGAAATAACCAGGAAAGGAGGGGCTACGAGTAACCATTTAGCTGTCCAGGTTGACAGGTTCCCGCAGGAATCGCTCCATCTGGCGTGCCCTAGTCCTTATGGACATGTCGAGAACTTTTTGTCCGAATTCAACCACAAGCCCACCAAGAATATTGGGATCAATCTGCATGCACAGAGGAAAATTATGAATATTTCCGTTCGCATCTCAAGGAGAAACAGGATTATATCCGTTAAACAGACCATACCTTCTGTTCAACCTTAACCTTCTTCCCCTGACCAATCATATACTGCAATGTTTCTCTCAGTTCTTTCTCCTCTTCTTGAGGTAGAGGCTGCAGAGATAGCGACAGTGTAAAAAAGATAAAAATGCTAGTAGAGAGCCATTTTGTATTAAAAGGAATGATACGAAATCCAACATTAGCACAAGTGCTCCCTCTAGTACCAAATACAATGTATCGATGTGGATTTAAACAGTTAAAAGTTATCTGAACTCAATTAATATGAACTTGAACATTAGCTGTGATTGTATGCTTATATCAGTTTGTCCATAAGTAAAACAAATATTATACCCGCAAATCTCGAGTCCCCTGAGCAATAGGGAAGGGAGGTATCAAGTTTGTTCATGCTTTTTCTGCCAAATTCAGAAATTTTTGAAGGTCCATAAATTCCTTAGTTTTCATGTAGGAACTTTTTCACCAAAGTGGATGTGAAACGTCAATTAATACATAGATAAGATGCATATTGTCCTTAGCTTTTTCACCCACTTTAAGATAATGCTTAGTAAACGTTTTTATATTACACTTAGACCACATAAGCCCGTTTGTTAGCAAGAATTAAAGTAAAGCCACTTTCCATGCTCAAAAGTAGAAACTACTTAAATGTTCATAATGTGCACAGCTTCACTTTAAGGAAATAACATGATGACACAAGAAAATCCTAGACAACATTTAGTATAACAAGATTAGATATATGCCATCTCTACCAATTAGTACATTATGACGAGAGCACAAGAGAAATTGAAATAATGCCCAGAAAGTTACAGTACATGTAAAAATTCATTTCAGCAGTTCCTCAAAAGAATTCGCAATCCAAGTAGATGAACTTACAATCACAGATGTTACAATGACTTTAACCTCTCCCCTGTGTGCCATGGTCAGCTCAGTAAATCTCTGCACTATACGCTCTAAATGTGCCAGCCTCCCAAATTCAGCTACAACAGCTGGTACAAACAAGAGAGGATCAATCATGAATGCCAATATTGAAATAACACAGCAAAGACAGCAGTGTATTAAGTATTAAATACCAACAACCGAAAATGAAACCATTCAAATAAGACTGTGCAAGCAAACATGCAAGGGATGTGTAAATTCTGCAGATACTACATGAAACCAGAGCTGTCATTCACTAACACCAAATAATTTTTGGCCAACTGTTAGCGTCATAAAGAAGCATATATAATCTTGTTCGCCAAGCACAACTAAAGGATCTCAGTCACAAGTATTTTGATTTTTCTCCTAGAAAGATGAAAAGAATGAATGTTCACAAAGGTCAGATGAAATAGAAAACCAGGATTAATCTCTTTCCAATTAGATTTCCAGTGACCATTAAAACAAAATGATTTTCAAGTACTTCTATTTTTTTGATAGAAGAACATAAACATGAGATTTTCAATCCTGTAATCTTCATGCTCAGAAAAACAAAATGCCACGAGCATAAAACACTTGCAGGATACAAATATTAATTTTGCACTTTGTGGCAATTGAAACAACATAAACCAACACACATTCATATTTAATTCCATCAGGAACTCAAATACCTAGAATCTGTGCATGTGACAACCAAGACAAAAGCCAATGCTATTCAATTCAACATGTGATGACAACCAGAGCACTGACATCCTTTACAAATCACTGCTAAGCAAGATAGTAATAGGATATGGCATGTTGTCTGGAGGAACCAGTCCAGTCCTAAGGTTTTGCACATTAACAATATATGAGAGTGGATAAGTGGTAAAAGTTTTTTTTAGCAAAATGCATGCAGTATGATGCAACTCTTACGAAATAACCAAATTTTCCAGATAACTGCACCTATTTGAAAGTTCAACCACTAGTACGAACAACCACCAAAGACATCCTGTCTCGAGAAGAAAGCTACACGCGCACTTAAAACTACCAACCCATGACAATAGACATTTTCTAAATCAGAAGATGAACCATGATATTAATTCATTTTCCAATTTGTTAATACACAATCATAAATAACAATAAGCTATTCTTGTACCCAAGAAGTTCTTTGTGATATCTGCAAATTTAGCTTGAGCACTTATTTCATTGACAGCCTTCACTCTGACAGCAGCAGCTACTGATAAATTCTTCATAAACTGAGAAAATTTAGGACTGTTCTTTGAGGCCTCAACAAGGCTAACAAGCTCGGATTCAACCTTGTCCAACACATTAGCTTTAACTGCAGCAATGTACAAAGCCGAAGCATAGTTTCCAGACACACCAAACATTGTCAGGGGAACCTAGAATATCAAGACATTAACATCTACTATGTCAGAAATGAAGACAAGATTAGAATAATAAAGTTTATTATAAAATATATTGATTACATATAATATGAAAGCAAAAAGATAAATTGAGGCCTGTATATTATCAAAATTTCCTAAAAGATGTTGAAAATAACTAAACATCAATGTCAATATTTTACTAGTTTTCACAAGTCTCTCTTCAGTCTTCAGTCTTCACCAATGATAGAAGGGAGCCTTTGGGCAGTGATACAGTGACACAGCATTTAACTAGATAAGTCAATGAAGATTCAAGTGGAATAATCATATGGCATAATAGAAAAATGAGAGAGCGTAATAACGTATTATCAAGAGAGAAACAGAAAGCAAGGCTAAACAAGAATCAGTGGGTGTGATGAAGAAACAAACTTCATTTAGAAGTTGCCACTAAATGTGCCAACTGAAAGGGAGTAATCATTTTCGAAATTGTATTGTTGCTTCAGCAATTAAAATTGTGAATTCAGAATAAATATCAAATGCCAAGAAAATATATGCACAACTTCAAAGTCAGTTGAGCGTTCATGAAAAAAAAGGGGTCTATAAAGATATCAAACAAAATTGCCACTGAAGAAGCACAAGTGAAAAACAAAAATATTGCAGTTAAACAGTACACTCCTACCATAAAATGCTTATTACCCAAATGGACTACATGCATTTCATAATATACTGTGGAGAAGTTATCTGTTTTTAGTGACTTGAACCAAACAATGAATACTATAGCATTAAAAAAAAATTGTTTTTCATGATTTTCCTAAAAAATGAGTAAGATAACATATATCTTCTACAAAATCCATTTACTCAATTATTTCCTATATGATAAGCAAAATAAGTACAGTTGATTCCACTGGTAAAAGTAATACAGCAGCAGTACCTTCACATTAAGTCTCCTTGTTTTTCATGTTAAATGCCAAAATATATTTCGTTTCTTGAAATAATAAGTTCATAAATATTTTTAATAATTTTACAATAATAAGATAAACTTCTAGTCGGCCATAAATATATTCCTTTTTCGCCACTTTCCTAGCACTACATCTACTTAAAGGTGTATAAAATAAATTGCAACCACATCAGACCTACGTATTGGCTTTGGTCTAATCACATTCTTTTGAGAACATGTTGCTTATGTAATGTGGCATAGTTTAGGTACATGCAAGAGATATCTTGACAGTAAAAGTCGTCATTGTTGATTTATCCTCAACCGCTAACACCATCACTTGTTGAATATATCCTCGCTCTTAATTATCCATTCTAGTATGACAAGTCCATTTTAACATCTTCGATTCTACTACATTCGTGTGTGGGTCTACAAAAGATTATTTAACGTATTGAAAATCAAAGAAGATAATTACCTTAACTTTTTGCTCTGTAGAAGCGGAGGCAGTGGCAAAGTCCCTCGATAACTACAATGATATAAAAAATTGTGTTAATGCTAGCCTACATATCCTGGTGTATCACGGGATTTAATTGAAAAAAATAAAATCATCAAAATAATCCCATTCATCAAAAACTTCAATTAGTACAAGAATACTAAGTCCCTTTTCTGGGGGAGAACACAGTTAACTCGACAACTCCCCTGCTCGCTGAGATAACCTTCAGACTCCTTCGTTTTATGCTTATTAGTGTTGAAAACGAATTAGTTGTTTTATGGAAAGGAAAGAGAACGCGGCTGTACAGATAGTCTAAAGCCCAAATTAGAATCAAGAAGGAACTTGCCCAGGACGAAAGTAGTCAGAGAAAACGAAAGAGAAAACTTTTCAAATAGCCCTGTTTTGGCAGGCAAGATGAAGTATAGCATCTCTTCAGTTTTTTTCTTGTCAAAACAGCCTTCTTTTCACGAAAAAAATTTACAAAATGTAGATTTCACCATATCAGAAAGAGCCTTTCATCAATCAAAATTACAGGTCAGCTCGATCAACTTGACGAGCTAGACAAACCTGGAGAGTTGAACCCTCCACTCGACCCAGCAACTTGACAACTTGACAGAAAGCGAGTTGTCAGAATTGTTCCTCTATGAGTTGGTCAGATAGAGAAGAAATTAAAGTGCATAGTTTTCAATTAAAAAACTCTCCATCTCAAACCTTCCACTTCCCATCTGTTATCTTAATCAATGCAACAAAATCTCTTTAGTACTATGTTTGGGAAACATTATGATTTCGTTATAATTTAATGGTCAAAGTCAAACATTAATTTTAACCACACATTTCGCATGATCCACAACTCCTACCCACTTATGCGCCACTCATTTCTATCAACTTATAATTCAGTAACCTATAATTTTAAGTAAATGAACACGCAACAACAATGAAGCAGTAACTCTTCAATTACAAGACTTATTTGGAGAAATTTTACTCAGTTCTTTGGAGAAGCCTTGTGACCCAGAGAAGGAATTATGTAAGGAGAGCTAGGTTATGAAAAGTGAAGTCGTTAATAAGAAAAATTAAAATATTGGTTAGCTTTCATTTTAACAACTTCAGAAATTTTATACTGAAGCATTCACTGTTCCATAATCCAAAACTGTCCAGCTCTTGTTTTCTTCTCTGCTTTAACAACCAGATGAAATTTTGATAAAAAAAACCAATAATTGAAGATTTATAGTATTAATCAAGGAGAGTTATCAAATTCATAAGAAGATTTATCTCTTGTTGCATTAATACGGCAAAAGAGTTACCTGCTACTAAAGCTATTTTAAACAAATGAAACAAAATTTTCTCCATTGTTAAGTAAAACAAAGGCTTTTTAGAAAAATAAAAATAAAAATGAAGAGATAGCCATTATTCATCGTCTATCAAGACTCAAGCCTACATAAAAAAATTAAAAAAAAAAATCATTTTACTTTCTCTTGAAGGTTAATAGTAAAATATATTCTCGGTATATATAATTGAAGCATCGATGAAACTAGTTAACAACAAACTACTAATAACATAGCTCAACTAAGGTCCAAGGAAAATGTAATAAATTCAAAATCCTATAATCTTTAATTTTAATAATTAAATTGCATTATCATGGTTTTTTCTAGTACAAAATGTGTGGTGTCATGAAATAGTTTAATTCATAAGAAAAGTGCATTTTTTTTATACCGAGGTGTCCATTTTCAGCGATTAATCTTGGGGTCTACGTCTTGGCTCCTCGAGACGCAGACCAGGTAAATCGCGGGATGTGCTCCAAACGGTCAGGATCCAAGAGCCCCCTCAACTGATCTGCCAAAGTGTCGAGTGGGTCAACACTTGTTGCACATTGTCTTCTAAAATAAATCATACCTTTCAAGAGCCCTCACGAATCAAACCCGCGACATGTGAACTGTCAGCAACTAAAAGTCCCATCCTTTGTCAATTGGGATGTGCCCCGAGGACAAAGAAAAGGGCATTTTATATTGTAGAAAAAGCTAGCTAGATGCATAACTTTGATGACACAGTTGGGTTCCATTGAAATTATTCAACATATTAGCATCAGCGAATTTAATAACACAGTTGGGTTATTTAAATTATTCAATAAATTAGCATCAATGATGTGACAAATTCAATAATTAAATGATAAGATATATTAGCAGTTTAGCACCAATGATTGTGTGTTTTATTCTTGCTAAGTTTTAATGAGATTGAAATTTTGGCTTCGAGGAAATGTGTGCCAAATTAATTTATAGCGGTAAGACATTAGCATAAATAATTTTTTCATCTTATTTGGCATAGTGGCATCTCTAATGTGAACGTGGATTTCACTAAAAAAAATATTATCATAGAAGTTATAAAACAAGTTCTTTTCATTATAGATTATGTCTAGCTTACATGATAGGGGGGAAAAAAAGTAGATATTATCACGTCATGTAAATATTTTTCTATATGGAGTAAGTCACGTAAATATTTCTCTTTATTTTTCTTTTGTTTCAATCCTATTACTTATCTTTTCTCCTTCACTAGAGATGAAATTTGAATCAAGTCACCTCTTCATCAGACATTAATGTCACGTAGATCAAATTTTTTTATTTAGATATTACTTAGATTGCAATCAATAGAATGCATTGAAGACACTTTTAGCTTAGTATTAGAGCGTGTGCCTAATAACTGCATCATTGTTTCAAGAATGTGAGAGCTCTCAAATAAATGAAACAGTTCAATGTGCTCTCAATGCTTGATCTTGTACACATATTAGCATGGCACACTTCTCCTATTTTGAAATTAAGATCTTTATTCTCCAAAATCTGATTTTAATTCAAAGATTTAT
>CAIGRL010211645.1:0-15193 GCA_903798325.1 Fraxinus xanthoxyloides | reverse complement strand
TTGGAGTGAGTGATGTGAGAGACGGTGGTGAGAGATAATGAATAGGAGATGACGATGCATTGTCAATCGCCGTCACAACAACGACGGTTACGTCGAGTGGGTTGCTATAGCGGCGAGGCGGCGACGATGGTTTCATTTTGGGTTTGAGAGAGATGGTGGTGGGAGAGAGAGAAATTCATTTTAGGGTTTGGATGGGTATATAGGGTAGAGAGTGCGTATATAAATTAATTTATATTATTATTAATATAAAAAATCTGTATCTATATATAAAATATTTGACTTTTGAAAACTAAAACTTAAAATTTGATTTTAGAAATTAAATCTCCAATAGAAGGGAATGGTGTGATTTCCAAAAAAAATAAAAATAAAAAAAGGTTGGAATATCCATGAGCCCAGAACCTTGTTGGTCTATTCCATTGCGGAATAGCAATACTCGATTAAGCTTTTATTTTAGCTGTGTAATAAAATCTTCGACCACAAAAATTATTCAAATCTTCGTTAAATCATCGGGTGGCTCTCACGCTTCCAACTTTAGTAAGCTAGATTAGCTTGCCAATTTGGACTTATGTCCAGAATTTAAAGTGGAAAACGGAGAATTTTGTACGTTTGATGTCATTGGATTGTGAAATGTGCATCGGATAAAGATATATGTGCAGGGCCCCTCACAACATGATTTTATTTTGCCTTTCCCTTTCTTCTACCCGCTCTTCACTATTGCATCAATTACAACTTACAAGTAATTTAGAAGCAAATTTGACTTCCTTTTAGATGAGGACTTAACGTTCTTTTTCTTTTCCAGAATCTGATTCTTTTTCTTTTGGGTTTTCTTGCTAGGATTAGGTTATGTATGGTTTGACTTATTTTCTCAAAATTCAGAATTAAGATAATTCTGAACTTATTTTGGTTTTTGCTTTTGATAAAATCATCACTGTAAGTAAAACCAAGCCAAAGTACATCTGTGTAATCGTCATCAATGTAAAGGACACAGACCGCAACTACACACCCACTCTCTCTCTCTCTCTCTCTCTCTAACCCTAATGCTAGAAATTCAGTCTCCATTATAACCCAACTCATTTATTGAGTGAAAAAGGAAGAAAAGGGGTTTGAGAAAAGGCATGAGAGTGGTGGCATGGAGGCGGATGAGATTCAAGCTCATGGGTGTAAGTTTTCAAGAACTAGTAATGGGAGGCTTGATTCAGAAAAGTTAGGTCTGACCCATAAGGATGATGAAGATGGAGAGCTAAAAAGGGGCGGCGGAGTCGATCTAAGTCGTGTTGGTGGTGACGGACTTGGTAGGTTCTACGGCTGGTCTTCCTCGAGAATCGTGAGGGTTTCTCGAGTTTCTGGTGGAAAAGATCGGCACAGTAAAGTTCTGACCTCGAAAGGGTTAAGGGACCGCCGTGTGCGCCTCTCTGTGAGCACTGCTATTCAATTCTACGATTTGCAGGATCGGCTAGGATATGATCAGCCGAGCAAGGCCATAGAGTGGTTGCTGAAGGCGGCGGCCACCTCCATCTCGGAGCTTCCTCCGATTACGACTGCATTTCCAGACAATAACCCCAAGCAGGCGACGGAGGAGAATTCCAGCACTGGTGGCGCTGCCGATCAGCTCCGGTTTGATTCAGATGAACTGGAAGTCGACGGCGATCCAACTTACAAACAACATATGACAACAACGTTGCCCAAATCTCCCGCTTGTAGCAGTACTTCCGAAACCAGCAAGGGTTCTGGGTTGTCATTGTCCAGATCCGAAAACCGGGTCAAAGCTCTGGAGCGTGCCAAGGGGAGATTAGCAGAGAAGGAGAAAGAGAGAGACAATAAGTCTACCGGAGTTGCTCATATGAACCCTATTTCCCAAACCACTTCTTTCACCGAGCTCTTAAGTGCAGGCATCAATAATGTGAATAGAAACCACTGTACTAAAACCACTAGTGGTCCAATGAATTACTTTACGAGTGGGCTATTAGACCCGGCCATGGCGACTCGGCCGGGGCAGATGCTCATGGGAAGTCCATTATCTCCTCCACTAACAACAGTGTCATCGCCCTTGCTTATCTTGGCCGGTGAAAACCCCGAGCTCCACAACTTCTCGTTTCTCCCGGATCACCTTGTCCAAGTTCTTCCTTCTGCTACTAGACATAACGAAAACAATAATATTCACAATCAGTACAATCTAGGCTTCACAATGTCGTCTTCTTCTTCTTCTGGCCTTGCCGGATTCTATAGGGGGACCCTTCAGTCCAATTCTTCGTCTTTATCTCCTCCCCTGCAGAGGTTTTCACCAATTGATCATGGATCACAATGTTTCTTCGCTGGCCCGGTTTCTGCACCTGCGGAGAATCACCACCATTTACTGGCTGGTTTCGACGCTGGACTCCAGTTGTATCCTGGCAGCAGCAGCGCTCATGGTGGCAGCAGGCATTCCGGCCATGAGAACAAAGGAAAGAACTAGAAGTTGTTCCAGGTAAAAAAATTCAATACCTTAAAATACTGAAGAAAATGTTAATTTACTTATGACCTGCATTACATTTGTGCTTATCTGATTCATTATCTACAAATGGATTTGATGGTTTGGTTTTAGTGTTAACTTTAAGGATTCTTGGTGCCTTTTGGATTGACATGTTGCATTTCAATGAACAGACTGATTTCTTGGTTTCACAAGAAGTATGGCCATAGGTGCAAATATTTTATCAGACATTTCCGTTGTGTTGTCTTTTAATGATGTTGCATAAATAATTGTAAGTCCTTGTTTGGTCCACATTAAATTTTTCATTCTCCTTCTTCTACTCATTTTCAACCACACATTCTTCAATAAAATAATATTTTCCATCACATCTATAATTTTTCTTTCTTTTTCAACTATATATTCTCTATTATATCAATAGTAAAATGCATTCTTACTTCCAAAATGTGCACCAAACAGTGGCTAAAAATTTAATCTTGTCATTATTGTGGTAATCTTGAATAAAATTGTGAAAGCGTACTCATATATTGGTGGAAATTAAAATTAATTAAGACGAATTCAGGATCGAAATCGCTTTGCTAACATTTTTGTATGCTCCAGTGCAAACTGCCTTTTTTACTATAAAGAAGAATTACTTGGTATGGTTTCAAATTCTAACAATATGCTGCATGGCGATATAATTAGATAAGATTAAAGAATAAATCATACATAGTTTGTTTTCCGTAACATGTCATGTTTTGTACACTTAATTAGACCATACTCGATATTCAACTGAAAAAAATGCTTGAGTTGTGAATCTCGGGCAAGCTCCAACGAGCCTATATGAGTAAAGAAAAAAAAAATTAAAGAAAAATTATCTTTAAATTGCTAACATATTTTGTTGGTTAACCTATCCTCTTTTTATCGTGTAAAGTTGGTTCAAACGAAGCAATAATTTCTAACCTAGCATGAACTTTTATTACTCCTTTTGAAGTGGACAATTGAACTTTGGTTACTAGGTGTGAAGTGGACTATCCATGTCTTTAACATTGTCACGATTTCAGTGTGTGTGACGTACTCCCTTCAAAATTAATTAACAATGTTAAAAGTAGGTAAAATTGAATACAAAAGAAACACCAAATTAAATTGGAAAAGGAAAGATAGGAGAAAAGGGCCCTTTAAAAAAAAAAAAAGATGCTTAGTGTATCGAAAAAATATATACAGAAAGCCTACACTTCACACGCAATAGATGTGGTCCATTTATTTGGACAATATTTAATTCACATGGGGTTCACTCTCATGTAAGTGTCTGTTATTTTTATTTTTATTTTCTATATAAATTTTTTCTGTACAAACATCATCTTCCTTTTTTCAATTATTGGAACCAAAGATTCCATAAGCGGGTACTTGAATGAAAAGCTATATTTGATGTGATAAAAAAAAAAAAAAAATGGAAAATTGAATGGCCAAATTGACATCCACCCTAATGTATGATTCCACGTGTCCATGAAATTCATATAAAAGACATATTTGTTGCTTTATTTTTTTTTTTTTTTGATTTGATTGAAAATAACTGGCAATATATTGTTTTTTGTTGAATATGACAGATATTATACAAAAGAGTAGGGATGGAAATATCGAATCCCCTTTTGTAGTTCTTCAGCTTGTTCGATAGTTTCTGCTGCTTGTTCGAAAGAACAAAAGATTCCAAAATTAGTGAGTGAGAGAATGAAGTATATTGTCGATTTTATATCACGTAAGTGTACAAATCATAACAGATATCGTTCCTACGAAAATTATAAGTTAATTTCTAAATTACTATTTTTCTAACTCCTAATTGACGAAACACAAGAATATAATTTGGTTACTTGATGATTGATTATCTGAATTATTCTAATTATATTTAATTTATCTAAATGCACACAATTAACCAAATTTGATTTATAAAATATGAATGTGGTGTTGGAATTTACAATTTCATCTATAGATCCTCTTTAAATCATTAATCAAGATTCGTGATTATTGTATTGTTTTCTCGAATTCTCCTAACATATTTAATTTACTTTTCTCGAATTCAAATTGAATCTATTTAACTAAATCAATTTTATATTTCCATGTGAATTCAATTACACCTAACTTAATCGATTTAAATCTCTAAGAATTCATTTAATGACTATATTAACTAGAATTTGCCACTCGATTCATTATAGATTCACAAAATCATCAAAATATTGGTCAAGTAATTCAAAGTATTCACAACCATAGATAAAATTAACATATATAAATTAAACTAAAGGGTCACACATAAATTATATTGTTTGCCCTAACTAATGATCTAGCTACTCGTACTAATTAAAATAATAATAATAAAATAGTATAGAGTTCATAACTTAATTCTGATATCTTGATTATGGAAATAATTAGATTTTACACTAAGAATTTTCTTTAATCTTGAAAATCTTTAGACGTTGGGTTTTGCAATTTGATCTTGATGTTTTATGTATTTTTCTCTCTCTAAAATTGTATATCCCATAAAAAGAATAATTAAAACTATATATAGATCCTATAATTTGTATAATGTAGAATTTGAGTGTAATTAGGAATCCAGCGAAAGCTACAATTTATTTCAGCTTACTGCACTTTGGTCCTTCACATTAAATTTTGTGCATCCTTGGTCCTTTTATTTTCATGACAAGTCGTCAACTTTGAGAATTAATTATTTCGATCCCCAATTCCTCAAATTTGTACCGATTCGATCCAAACTCGTCCAATCCAAAATTTACCTAAATCAATCATAAAATAACATAAATTAAGTTGATATTCGCTCTATATAATGTTAAATAAATAAGAATAAAAATTAGAATAAGCTTATAAAATGCACTTATTAAAGTGCTTTATGTTCTTTATTTTCAATTACAATAAATAGATGGCGATAAGAGATAAGGTACTTAGAATAATGTTAAAACAAAATAGCTAAAAATAGAGAAACCCGATTGGAGAGTGATCGTTGGGAATTCATTCTTGCTAAACAAATCGATTTTGTAAGCATTTTCGAATTAATTAATCTACTTCAATTCACCCGGTGCACAAAACACAATAGAAGAAAACAATGAAAGAATTGACGATCTCACTTTACATCTTGAAAGAGTTGAAACAAATCATAGGGTCGAGATGTGAAAAATAGTGCGAAGCTTGTTTAGGGAACTAAATATTTCAATTTTCAATTTCCTTCTAACTCGAGATCACGAAATGATGATGTGTAAGACATGATGTTAGTACATGGTAATTTCGATGTAATAACTTCATCTATTAAAGCTTTAGTGCGTTTTGACGATTTTGATTATTTAGTGAATTTTGATAGTATTGATTATTAATTAGTAGGTTTTATAAACTTTGTAGACTTATGTATTAGGGTGATTATATTGCCACCACAATTTTTATTTGATACACCATATTGTAGTTGCAGTTAAACTTTTCAATCTTTATTCATTGTAGCAACTATTTCCTTAATTTTTTTCGCCGGATTCTTATCTTCAAACTTTCATTAATTAGTACATTCCGTCCTTGATGATGATTTATATCAAAATATTTTGTTTACATGCTTCGAAATAAGAAAGGAATTCACAAACTTTTTATTTATTTATTTTTTAAAATATGATGAAAGAATAAGTTATTTTACGTCGTTTTAATAGACTTTTGGATGTAAAACTCTTATCAAATACAAAATATTTTATCTAATAAAAAGTTTGAGAATAAGAACAATATAAATGTTAGGAACATAATGTTATAGTGGGAAAAAATTAAGAATATTAAGTGCAATTAAAATGTAGTGCGAAAATCGGGTCTGAATATAATTACCCTAAAAATTATTCATTTTAAACTACATAATCTTTATTTTATTTTTTTAAGAAAAATGTACATAAACTTAACACTTCTCATTCCATAAATGAATGCTCGAGTGTAACATATATATTTTTTAGTATTTAAGTTACCAATTATTAGTCTTTGTAGCAATTGAGTCTTGGAGAAGTACTATCCAATTTAATAATTAACTAATTATGTTCATATTTGATGGAAATTAAAATCAATTTTTTAGTAGATTTTGATAAAAACTGATGAAATGTATAGTTGAAAAGTTGTAAATTTCATAAAATGTGTGATTGAAAATTAATTGTTGACTTTGATTTAGATTTTTAATCGATACCAAACTAGAGCTAGAGAAAGTTTTGTGTTTTGGAATGGACATGTTCTCACCATAACATAAGATTCACACTTACAATCCAAAACTTTGAATTTGAGCGTACTTGCAACAAGATATTTATAAATAGTAATGCTTATAATCAGGTATAGATGAATTGTTGATAATTGAATAGTACTTGTAAATTTTATAAGATGTATGAATAAAAATTACATAATTTGATCAAAAGAACTTTTTGATTGAAATATTTGTAACACTTCAACAATTAGTCAAATATGTGCTAAATGAAAAAAAAGACGTGACTACCTTTAGAGTCAAGAATGAACTCAATTATTGGACCCCACATATGGAATCTTTCACCCCCCACTCACCTTATGAGAGAATCTACACTCACACGACATGAGAGAATCCACCCTCAATCTTTCAAAAAGAACCCACACAAGGTCGTATCAACACTTGCATAATTCGAAGTTGAATAATTTATGCACTTTTTTAGGGAATGAGAACCCCATAACTCACGTAGACGTAGCCCACCAAAAAGCTATACTTATGCTATGTTCGGCTCGCCCGCTCTCTCTGACATCAGTTTAATATACTATACGTTTAAAAGTATTAAAAAGTGGTGTATTAAATCTTTATCTACTGTCTTGTCTAGTTTAAAACATAAAACATGTACATAAAATATTAAAAAAAACTTAAGATAAGCATATATGTTGTCTTGTCTTGATTTAATACGTTGAACAAATATACACAATATTAAACGAAATATACATAAAGTTTATTTATTTATTGGCTTTTTTTAAGTGTGATATTAATTTAATATACCAAATTATTCTGAAGTTTCAAAAGCCCCTTTAGGTGCTTTATTTCTTTAGCCTTTCTTTTGACACGAATGAAATCATTTTTACTTTGGCTTCTTTATGAATTATGTGGCTTCCACTAATTATAAATGTTTCTTTTCTAATCATAACCTAATTGATTTGTTTAGGTATATAAGATGGTGTGACATTGCTATCCAACATATTTGATATTACGAAAAAGATGTTTAAAATATTTATATGTCATAAATAATTTATAATGTTATACATATGTCTTAAACATGTATATGTACTTAGATATGAATTTAATTATTAAAAGAATGTTTATTGTTGGTATTTTTGTTACCAAACTAAGATAAAACTTCAACAAAAATGAAACGAACACCAAATTTTTTATCCATCTGAATCGACTGTTCAACCAAAAGGCCTACTCACCGCGTTGAGCATCTACAGAATTGTTGTTAACGCTTCAAATATACTAGCACAATCAAAAGAGTATAAGATATTGACCAATACACAAACATATCAAACCAGAGTAGCCCTCATATTACAAATTTCCTCACAAATCCTCCTCTCAAAAGATTACATCAAATAATCAGAGATTACTACTCACTAAAAACAACTATTAAACCCTCAACCAATCTATTTACAAATCTCGCGAAGAAATTACTATTAAACATAGTTTATGGATGAAGAAGAAGAATTTTAGAGAGAGAGGAAATGGCACCACACAAAAAAAAAACCCTCATAATAATCTCTCAAATGAGATATTAGAGTTAGTTAAATGATAAAAAAAAAAAAACCCAATTAATGTAGCATCAACGACTACCCACTACCCAAACGTGTGTAGCCTAAAAGTGTAGAGAATATCAGGCCAACATTTAGCCCTGTTTGAGCCACATTATTTTTTCATTATCATTCATCTACTAATTTTCAACAACATATTTTTTAATAAAATAATATTTTCTATCACAGCAATAATTTTTCCTTCTTTTTCAATCACATATTCTTCATCACATAAAAAATGCATTCTTGAGAAAAAAAAGTGCACCAAACAAAGGCTTATTTTAATGAATTCAATTAGACATGGCTTTGAGCGAAATTTTATTTCAATCAATTGCCCTTTTTTAAGTCACAAAAATGGAAATAAAATGAAATGTCAAGTCTAGCAATGATAAGGTAAGGTGGGGACAGAGGAGGCTCTCCGTCCGCCTGGTATTTTCATGAGGCGAAGCAGGAACAGAGCTGGAATTAATATATCCGATTTTTTTGCCTCATTTCCTCATTCACTATTTTTTTAAATGTTTAAAAAATATAAATAAAAAAAAATAGATAAAAAAAATGTGTTGAGAATAGTTTGGACGGGACATTTTGCTCCCCTATCAAAATTGGGTGACCCCAGGGGTGGACCTACTAGCGAGGGCCACCGCCCCCACTCAATTTTCAGATTTCCCGATTTTTCTTCAGATTTTCAGATTTTTTTAGTTTTTTTGTCCAAGGTTTTTTTTAAGATTTCAGATTTTTTTCCAAGGTTTATTGGTTCCGCCCCCACTGAACTTCCTTCCTAGGTCCACTCCGTGACCCTCCAGTTTTTTTACCGCTTGATATATTAATGCACAACTTTGCAGCACATTCCTTAAATATATTGGGACTATGGGACTGAACAAAAACAATTAACAAAAAGATTTACTTTAAAGTTTAAATAGAATCATATCATAATATGTTTTGCTCGTTTATTATAATTAAATTGGGGAAATTTGTGGTAGAGGTTCTCAATCTATAATTAAAAATATTTATGACCTGATTATTCAAAAAAATAATTAGTATTTGATTTTTGAAATTGAAATTTGAATGTAGGGTTTAAGATAATTTATGCTGCATTTTTTGATGAATTGCATTTGACCCAATAAAGAGGCCCAAAACAATCCAGAAAGCCCATTCTTAAATGGGCCTCTAAGTGAGTTTGTACTGAAAGCTTTGATTAGTCAATTAATTTTCCATCTTTAATGATTCGTTTAATTGCAAGAATAAAATTGGGAGGAAAGAAAATGAATTTTAGGAAATTGAATTGTTTAAAACTTGTTTTAGTGAGAATTGTCAATTAATTGTGTTTGATTGATATAATTTCCCACCTGGAAAATATTGAAATTTTGGATCTTTTGGTGTTCGTTTGTTTTTGTTTTCCATGAAAATTGTTCATTAAAGAGATAAAATTTGTTACAATTGAGAATATATTGTTTTCATTGCAAAAAAAAATTAAAAACAAAAAGTTGTCTAAAAAATCTTTCCCCACCAAAATTATATGGTTCACAAACTTTTCTTGTACTATTGAGTACACTCTAGTAAAGGCGAGCTAAATATAGGTACCTTAGACGTGCTTCAAATGACCATTAATCAAGTCAAAGAACCAATATTCCAACAAGTCTTTCAAAAGATTTCTTTTCATATTTTTTTTTATAAAAATCAATTGAAAACATCAAATTCGAAACCAATGAAAATAATAAATCAATTTTGACACTAGAAATTTTGTCCACTATAAATATGGAAATTGTTAATTATATATCATTTTCAGTATATTTTCTATATTGTGTTATGTTGATGGTACATCGTCTTTACAACGGCCTTTTTGAAAAATGAGATGAGGAATTTAGAAAATAAATTGGAATAGAATGTAAATTTAAAATATTTAATAAATCGTTTGTGTTGTAAAATTATGGAATAATTAGTGATGTTTATATAATTAGATAAATTTTACTTGCTTTAAAAGAGTGTATTCTATTTAGTTTGTAACACTCATTGACACCCTCTACATATGAACATTGTTATAATAAATTACAACAATAAATTGCTATTGCTCTTCCTTTTCTCTTAGGTTTATAACATGTTATCAACGTGGAATATTTTAGCCAAATTGAAATAGCAAAAATAATTATTATTTTCTATTCAAAGAAGAACATGGAGTCTAGTAAATTTAGTTGGTAGAAATGATTCTTCTTTTTTCAGTTGAAAATAAAAGAAAAAATATTGTGTTTTAATCTCATAAAGTGGCATTATGATCTTATTTACATTTTAGGAAAATTTTTACGTTGTTACTCCTGAAGAAGCACAATGTAATATGAATAATATGAAGAAAAATTGTGTTAAAGTTCATGAAGAAATACAACCCAACTACATAAATATTGAAAAAGAATATTAATTTTTTTCCAAAATAAATTAACATTTTACAAATCAATATTCTAAAAGAATATTGAGTTAATCTTGAAGATTAACTTTACAAAGTCTATTTCTGGTAAATGTTTTAATGCTCCTGAATAAACATTATTATTTGTATATTAGTATCTGAAAAAAAAATTATAGGATTTTTGTTCTTAAAGAAACATGATCCATGTAAATAGTATTTAAAAAAAAATACACGACGACATTTTTTGTGAAGAAAAATACGACACGAGAAAATAGATATTATATAAGAACATGTATATGTTTACATATAAAATTAGAGTCCGTTTGACTGCAAAGATGAAATTTGGATGAAACGAAAATGAATTTTAGGGAATTGATTTGCCTAGAATTTGTTTTATTAGGAATTGTAATTAATTGTGTTTGATTGGTATAATTTTTCACTTGAAAAATGTTGAAAGATTGGTATCCGTTTGGCTTTATTTTCATGGAAATTGTCCATTAAGTGATATTTTTTACCATTGGGTCTAAAATTTGTTCCAATTGAAAGAAAAATTACAAAATTACAAAAAAAAAATTATTATACCAAATACCATTCGTTTGGCTTTGTTTTGCATCTAAATTGTCAATAAAAGTAATAAGTTTTTTTACCATTGGTGGGAAAATGATTTCAAGGAAAAACAAGAAAATGTAATCGTGTGGCCCAAAGATGGAAAACATTTGCCTAAAAAAAAAAAAAACTATCAAACAAAGGAAAATTGGGAAAATGGAAAACAAATTTCATTTTTCATGGAATTGGTTCTCCATCAAACACACCCTTACTATATTGCGTAGGATTTTTTTTTATTTTTATTTTTAATGCTTATAAATAGGGGCCGAGCCAGCAAACAAAAGCAAAATGCCTACACTGAAAAGTAAACAAAGAGAAGAGGGACAACTATGGTGGCAATTGAACTGAGTTTTTTTTTTTTTTTTTCCCCCTCAGAGACATGGGGCATGTTATTGAAAATGGGTTATATATATACACACACACACACACACACACACATACTTGATCAATAAGATGTCATGCCATAGAACAATTGTTAACAAGATTTTTATCTTGCTATTGCGAGCATTGATGGTCAACCTTAGCTAACTTGAATTTCTGAATCCGTTCCTGCTTATAGATGGATTATTTCTCATAAATGGTTGGTAAATAGTCAATAATAAAGGAAATATTCTCCATATAAGATATGGAAAAATATAGTAAACATGTATTGACTATCTTGGATTAAATATAGGATTCTGCTATTTGTACATCAAAATGATGTATAAGTGATTATCGAAAATGATATGGAAGGAAAAGATTGGATGAAAAAAGATAATTGTGTTTCAAATTGACAAATGTTAGAGTGTCATGTGACATTAAATAATTCCTTATATAAATCTTGATGTATGTGTAGCAAAATCCTTCAAATGGGATTTTAATTTTTTCAGTTAGCATGCATATTATTAAATCTAATATTTATGTCTAGAGAATTTAAAGGGTGAGACTACAATAAAAATAGTCATTTGCAACATTAAAAGGCAACATTTGTCAACAAATACTGTCAAAAGGTCTTTGGTAACGTTTTAGTAAGTGAATGTTACCATTGGTTAATATAAATGAGTTTTGGCAATGTTTTTTAGAAAAATATTGCGATGACACTTTTAACATTTATTGAGTGTTGCGGAAGGAACGTTGTGAAAAGTCTCACCTTTAGCAACGTTTGACCTTTAGCAAACGTTGCGAAATGTGACATTTAACAAAGTTTATCAAACATTGCGAAAAGTCTCGCATTTCGCAACGTTTGCAAAATGTTGCAAATAATATTATGGCCCATAAATAACCCTAATTCTAAGCTCATTCACGTTTCCATTTTTACCGCCTACTATGGACCAATTATCTGGCAACTTCCGGCCACCTAGATCGCCGAACATTGGTACCAACATAACCTCCTCAACATTCTCTACATTTCCTACCCAATAACTCCCATTTTCATCTAAGGCTGCGCAATCCCGAATGTAGCGACACGGCTGCATTTTTCGTCGATTTCGGCGCCGTTCGGACGAACCGCGATCTCGGACCACTTGGGCTGGTTTCTTCTTCACCTGGCGCACCTAGCCCAGCCATGGGTCTCTCCCAAAAGACCTAATTCTGATGTTTATGTTGAGAGTGAAAGGTATATTTTTCTCGTTAATACTTATGCTTACAAACATGCCTGATGTGCTAAGCGAAGATGTAGCTGATACAGCTATAGGGTTGATGTTGGTGACTTTGAGAATCCTTTTTGCATGTGACAGTTTGTGAGAAATGGCTCCAGGAAAAATGGCGATTAGAGTTGACTACTAAGGTTTATGAATTGGGAATTCTTGATACTTTGTATAATTTTATGCATATTCTTGCTTGTTCATAATTGTGTTTTTACTGTTCCGAGATTTAACGAAAAATGTGCTCAATATGTTCGATGAAATGACAGTCCAATTCCATGCAATGAAAAAGATTGATGCTTTTAGAGGAAGGGGAATTTAGGTTTGACTACAAAAGCTTAGAAAATTGTAGATTATTGAGGCATTAGAATAATGTATCACCATTACAAATTATCAAGCAGATTGTTATTTCATAGATTATTGTTGTCAAATTCTTCTTTTAAGAAAGAAAATTCCCGTAGTCTTTCCAGTCCTATGTGCCAAACGTGCTTTTTATTTACTGTTCCATTTTACAATTCAATGGTTAAGCAGTTAGCATAGTTGTAGTAGGCAAGATTCGTTCAGTCACAGCTAAGAGAGCCGAAGCATTTGGCTGCACCATCGGTTTTCATTACCAACTACAAATTACATATACTACTCCAATATCGGTTTAACTGCTAACTGTCAAATCCTCATAGTGGCTTGCTCTTTGACAAAATAAACCCGCTACACTTGTGAATCAAAAGGTGATGCATTAGGACTAAAGAAAGTTCTCATCAAAAGAGGATTGTTAAGCTATGGCATTGGCTTTTTTTTTTTTTCAAACTTCATTAAATTTTTAATTTGTCATAGTTTGAATGAATGACATTGAGTGGTAATTTGCAAGTGCTATAGGATTTCCGTATATCATTTAAAATTTTAAATGATACTATATGCCAGAAACTATGCCAAATCAGAGAAGTCTCATTTAAAATTCTCAGTTTGTTGTTTGCTAGAAATTAGGACTTTTGGTCTCTTCTAGATATCACATTACACTTCCTATATCTGAAAATCCTGAAGTTTTGAGACAAGTCCCACTACTTTTATAGTATTTTCAGCTTACATAATTTGTAACTATTTTTCTTATACAGTCCAGCATCAGACTCCCGTACATCAGAAGTGCATTAGAGCAGTATGACAGCCAATTTGCTCCACTGATCAAGGAAAGCTATTTGGATCCTCTAGAGCGTTAGACCGATGATAAACATCTGAATAAACTCATTGGTCTTGTGGAAGCTTCTATTGACCTTAATCAACTTGAGAGTGGAGAATACATAATATCATTTGCGTATGATTCAAATTTCATTTTGAAACTCCTTTTTATTTAAGTGGTGTTGTATCACATTTTAATGTAAGAGTATGGATTTAAAAATTTGTAATGAAATTATAAATTTTTATGCAATTCTGAAATTTGTTCATAAGGTGCATTTTCAATTTTGTCAATCTATTTGCATAAATTGTTGTTAAAAAAACCATATGACAACGTTTGGCAAACGTTGTGAAAGACATCCATATGGCAAACGTTTCGAAAGATTGTTTTTCACAATGTTTGCCAAATGTTGCCGCAGAGAGATAGGCAACGTTTGGCGAACGTTGCGAAAGAAACGCCAAAGTTGCCGTATCTCTCTACTCTACGACAATACCTCGATTTACAACACACGTCCAAACGTTGCCGTAGGTCTAGACAACGTTTTTTACGTTGTTTTTGTTGTAGTGTGACTAATTCAATAAATAAGATTGAACCACATTTGATGTGCCCTACGGCAACGTTTTTTTACGCTGTTTTTGTTGTAGTGTGACGAATTCGAGAAATATGATTGAACCACATTTGATGTGCTGGGGATTTGATTTGGTAATTTGTGATATATGAGAGAGATTATATTTCTCAAGTGAATTATTAATCATACATGTTATTAAAAAAATATTTGAACTTTTATAACCATGAAATAGTTACCATAAGAATATTTGTTTTATCACCTATATTTAATACTTGTATGTCAATAATGTAGTTGAGGAATCCGTGAATGAAAAGGACAATGCTATACGGTCGAGCTTAAAAACAGGCTAGAATTCAAGTAATTAAAATAATAGTGTAAAATGTTTATATTGCCCTTAATGAAATAATTTGCAGAATAGATCTTATATCTTTTAGTTGTGAGTTTATTGAGGATTATATCTTATAATTCTTCCGTTTGGATCGTAAGTTCATAGAACTAATCCTGGAAATCTTTGTTCAGTATTTTCTTGTAACAAAATCAAATATTGTTCTTGCTCGAATTGGTGATACATTATAGTTCTCACTATTTT
>CAIGRL010211605.1:0-14418 GCA_903798325.1 Fraxinus xanthoxyloides | reverse complement strand
CAATTTTTTTACTTTATCCCCATCGCTAATGTGGCAATACAATCATATATATACACAATATCACATGTTACCACATCGTCGATGGACATTACAACTTAATGTTCACTGTGAGTTACGTCAACATTTTTTTTACTTTATCCCCATCACTAATGTGGCAATACAATCCGTTGCTACATCAGCAGTCGACATTATGACATTATGTCCATTGTGGATAATAGATCCGTTCTGAATGTGTCCATGACATCATGGTAAGAACATATTTTTACTGTACAAATTGAAAAAAGTAAACAAAGTAGTGAGTAAATTCTGACATTTAATCATCTAATTGTGGGAAAACGTTGAACTCCTACATTAAACCCATAATTAATTCGTTGAATTATTTGTAGTTTGAAGGTTGCGATAATTCAATGAGGAAATTTGACACGGTACTTTAAAAAAAAAATGGAATTGATTAGTACATTTAAATCAAATTAAAATTTTAACAATCGTATTAATTATGTCCATAAAAAATATAAAACATTTGAAAATCAACAAAATTATTCTGTTATAAAGCTTTTAAGGTGACCATGGTAAATATGTTATGGACGAAACTTAAATATAAAAAATTTTCTCATATGAATTATTGAACGAAGATAAACAATAATTATTAACACCATTTCTTGCGGCCTTTTTGGCTTGTTATTAGAACTCATCGTTTATCGAATTTTAAATTCGGAAGATGTATTTCAAAGTTTATTGTGAATACTTTGAAACGTAACAAAAATTTCACCCGACAAGTGAAAAAAATAGCTTGTAAATTAGTTAAAAGAGGTAGTGTCAAAATATACATTAAAATGAA
This sequence comes from Fraxinus xanthoxyloides, assembly GCA_903798325.1. Taxonomy (NCBI): domain Eukaryota; kingdom Viridiplantae; phylum Streptophyta; class Magnoliopsida; order Lamiales; family Oleaceae; genus Fraxinus; species Fraxinus xanthoxyloides. Next base: position 13,580 of record CAIGRL010211605.1, on the reverse strand, counting down.
AAAAAAAAAAATTCCATCATTTTTTCATATAAATGTGACAAAAAGTCACTTTTTTTACACTCATTTTTGCAAAAATTTTTGGAGGCATCAGTTGAATTGATTCAAAGAAATATGATTGAATACAAGATTAAAGTACATTATCATCATTACAAAAGTCTTGGATGGATCAATTAAATTGATTCAAAAAACAAAAAATATGAATTGAATATGAGATTAAAATAATGTCTGAATTCATATATTTAAACTTCCAAAAATACACACATCAACATCTAGTTATTTGCTCAAATGAGATACTGCGATTTTTTCAGAAAAAAAGTAACAGAGAAAAGTCACATTCTTATTTTCACAATACATTTGATGTATCAATTGAATTGATTTCAAGAAATATGAATTGAATACAAGATTAAAATAAAGTTTGATTTAAATTTAAAAAATGCACATATATACATCCAGTTAATTGTTTCAACGAGATATTGTGACTTTTTCATATTATCTTTTTCTCAAATATATTATATGCGTCAATTTAATTGATTCAAATTTTTTTTCTCATATGTAAACAAAAAAAAAAAATGTTTGAATTCATATATTTAGCCCCTGTTTGAGCCACGTTATTTTTTTCATTTTCATTTTTCTACTCATTTTTAACCACGTATTCATCAATAAAATAATATTTTCCATCACATCAATATTTTTTTTTTTTTCAACTACATATTTCTCATCACATTAGCAACAAAAATGGATTCTTGGCCCCACCAAACAGGGACTTAAATTTTAAAAAATGCACACATGCATCTACTAATTACTCAAATGAGATACTTTGACCCTATTTTTTTTTTTTTTGAGAAATGTCACTTTTTTCATATCTTTTTGAGCAATCATCTTGCATGCATCAATCTAATTAGTTCAAAAAAATTCATTTGTATTAACAAAACATTAGGTTTGAATTTTTATGTTCAAGTTTTCAAAAACGCACACCCGTGCATGTGGTTAATTGCTTCAAAAAAGATACTCAGACTTTTTTAGAAAAGTGACAAAATATCACTTTTTCACTCTTTCCTTTTGAGCAAACACCTTACATGCATCAATCTAATTCATTCAAAATTTTAATTTTTTTATATGTATTAATATAAAACAATGTTTGAATTCGTATATTTGAATTTTAAAAAATATAGACATGTATCTAGTTAATTACTCCAATGAAATATTTTTACCTATCCTTTTGAGCAAACACATTGCATGCATCAAAATAATTGATTCAAAGTTTTTTTCATGTGTATTATCATAAAACAATGTTGGAATTTGTATGTTCAAATTTTAAAAAACGCACACACATGCATGTAGTTAATTGCTCTAATAAAATACCGTGACTTTTTTTTTAAAGAAAAATGACAAAAAGTTGTTTTTCATAGAGAAGTAACTGAATGTTATTTTTTCACATTTTTCTTTTGAGCAACCACCTTACATGCATTAATTTAATTGATTCAAAGTATTCTTTTTCATATGTATTAACATAAAATAAGGTTTGAATTCGTATGTTAAAATTTTCAAAATCGCAAACGTATGTATATAGTTAATTGCTCGTATGAGATATTGTGACTTTTTTTTAAGAAAAAGTGACATAATTTTTCACATTCTTTTTTATTTATTAGGGGCGACAATGGGGCGGGCCCCCCGCCGGTTGCCCATTTAAGGCGGGGCTGGGCCCTTGTTCTGTTTAATTTTTTTATATTTTTTTTCAATTTTTTGATAATTCATTTTATTAACCCCATTCATTAGAATAATACAATAGTATATTTTTTTAATCTTTACTTATTTTTGAAAGTTAAACTATTCAAATATATTTGATAAACTAATGCTTTTATTGTTTGTCATATTTTTTAGATGATTTTAGTTGCTATTTTTTATTAGAATTAACGGAATTTTCCATTTAAAGTATTGAATTGTAAAAAAAAATATTAAATGGGGGCAAGGCACCAGTTATCCGTTCCCACACCGAACCCACCATGGGGGCAAAGTTACCTGCCCTGAATACCCGATTAAGCGGTAATCCCCAGCCCGTTCAGGGCAGGGCCCTCGGGTATCGGGTTTGTAAGGTTTTTTTTGTCATTCTTACTTTTTATCAAACACTTTGCATGTATCATCTTAATTGATTTAAAGCTAATTTTTCACGTGCTTTAATACAATTCATTTCCTCTAAAGTTCAACAATGTTATTTTCATACATGTTTCCAATAGCAAAATTATCAAAAAAGAAACTTCATAAATGCCAATTATTTACATTATAAGGTTCAAACCAAACCTAATTAAATAAAGAGTCCAAAATATAAAAAAAAAATCTGTACTTTTGTTTCTATATTTTCAGCTTTGGGGAAGAGAACTTCAAAAAATGAATGTTGAAGCAAAATTTATCTTGTTTATACTTGATTTATGAATGATTTTCCCCCTTTTCTTTCAATTTTCTTTTGATTTTTCGAGATTGGAGGCTGATTTTTGACAAGCCGTGCCTGCTTTATGTTTGAACGTATATTTAACGTTCAATTTTAATTATTTATCATTTTTTATCAAACAATCATAAAATATAGAATATTTGTGCAAAAATGGACACAGTATACATTTAGTTTCACATCACTTTCACATATGAGGTGGGCCCCGCGATTTTTAAAATTACGGACAAAGGGACGTTATAATTAACGTGAACCAATTGTTTAAGTATAACATTACTCAAATAGTGCCCCTACCTATTTCAAGTCAAAGTGGGATGGACCACTAGTTCAAAGAGCCGCCTCGGTGGGGACCTGAAGCATTGGCCTTTTCCACTCAAATTGTAACATTCAGGAATTCTTGTTCATAATTTGTCAAACTCAAAAAATATCATCTGGGCCCACCAGATATATGCCTAAATTTTGATAATTATGTGATGTTTGGTCTAACTTAAAATTTTGAAAAAAATTTAAGACAATCAATAATTAATTTTTATTATATTTCATGGAACTCATAACTTTCAAACATACATTTCATTACTTTTTATTAAAATTTCTAAAAAGTTGAATTTTATCTACACTAAAAAAAGGCTAAGATTATTTTTGGGTTCTACACAAAAACTTTCATTTGATTGACAAGGGCGACTCATTTTCTTTTCCACTCAGAGCTCATAAAAATCGCATAATAATCAAATTGATCGAACCATATAAGAAGTCGAGATTTGATGTCTCCCTAATTACCTAAATAGTTAAGTACTATTCGGGTGGAAAAAGAAAGAAATGTTTAAAATATGGTGATATGTTAATATCTAATTGAGGGGGATATTATGGGAACACGAGAAATATAGACAGTCGATTTGTACTTATATATTTTGTCAATGTTTGGTAGAGATTAAAATTTAATTTATTTAAATTAAAATTAAAATCAAGAATTAATTTTAATTATATGTTTCTTGAAATTCACAAATTTTTAATCACACAATTTTGTCAATTTTAATCAAAATTTATTGAAAATTTTAATTTTAATTCCTAGGGCCTTACGTATTTATAATTTTTTTTTTTTAAAAAAAAATTAAAAAGTACTGTAAAACCAGAAATGTTTTTTTATTTTACTGAACAAGGATATATTTGTCAGTTTATGAAGTCCTGTCAAGTAATTTTCTACTACAAGAGTTCAAGACATGCTTCCATTTCACCATTTCTGTGTAGGTGACAAACCAAAATCCGTCACCGAAGATGGCTGTGACAGACTTTTTCGCCGGCGAGATTGCCACCGAACTTCTCAAACAGCTCATTGTGATATCAAGAAAATCCGCTTTCTGCCGTTCGAGCGCCGTGCAGCTCGTACAATATATCGAAGAGCTCCTCCCCATCATACAGGAAATCAAGCATACAGGCGTCGAGCTACCTCAACATCGCCAGCGCCAGCTCGATACTTTCTCCCAGAGACTCTCCGATGGGCTCGAACTGGCTAACAAGGTTGTCAATTCTCCCCGTTGGAACGTGTACAAGAACCTGCGATTGGCTCAAAAAATGGAGAAGTTGGAGAAATTCGTATCGAGATTTATGAACGGTACAATCCAGGCGCACGTACTGGCTGATGTGCATCATGTTAGGGTTGGCATAGACGAGAAATTCCCTCGTCTGGAAAGACAGCTCGAGTCCATGAAGATTGGGGTGGACGATCGTGGTGGGTGGCTAGGTGAGGCAGTGAACAGGGTGGAAGAGGAGAGGAGGTTTGAGGGCACTTTGGCCAATTTAAGCTCCGGGATGGAATTGGGAAAGAGGAAGTTAATGGAGTTACTAATGGCCAAAGACATTACTGTAATTGGTATCCACGGAATTGGGGGCAGTGGAAAAACCACTTTGGCTAGAGAAATTTGCAAAGATGATCAAATCAAGGGTAAGTAGAATCTTGCAAACTATTTCGTTTATTCATTTAAATATTGTCTTCAATCAAAATGCTTAATATAAGTTGATTCTGTGTTCCAGCTTATTTCAATAACAGGATTTTCTTCCTCACCGTGTCTCAATCTCCCAGTATGGAGCAATTGAGTGCAAAGATTTGGGAAATGATATCAGGGAATACAATGGTTTCGAGCGGCAACATGTTTCCCCTAGTAAAACTCCAACATGATATTGAAATTTCTTCAAGAACTCTGCTAATTTTGGATGATATATGGTCACAATCAATACTTGAACAGCTAAAATTCAAAATTCCCACTAGTTGCAAAATCATCGCGGTTTCGAGATCGAAGTTCCCTCTATCAGTTGTTGACAGCTCCTATGAATTGGAATTGTTAAGGGAGGATGAGGCTATGGGACTATTCTGCCATTTCACTTTTGGGCAATCTTCAGTTCCATTTACTGCTGACAAACAATTGGTTAAGGAGGTAACGATTGATTAATTTTGTCTTGATAATAAATCTCTTTCTTGTAATTGATTATTACCAATGCTTACAGAAAAAATTATTCCAATCTCAATAGGTTGTGGATGAATGTAAAGGGTTGCCATTGGCTCTTAAGGTGATTGGAGCATCTCTTAAGGGCCAGCCTGAAATGTTCTGGACAAGCGCTAAGAGTCGCTTATCAAGAAGCCAACCTCTTTGTGAATCTCATGAAGTTCAGTTACTTGAGCGGATGAAATTGAGTATTGATTCCTTGAGAGATAAGGTGAGGGATTGTTTCTTGGATTTAGGTGCCTTCCCGGAGGACAAGAAAATCCCTCTTGATATTCTTATTAACATGTGGATGGAACTACACGACATTGAGGAAAAAGATGCTTTCGCCATCCTAGTGGAGCTTTCAGATAAAAATCTCTTGACCTTGGTGAAAAATGCTAGGTATAAAGGCAATCCTATGATTTTCAATATACAACTTAAATTTATGGATCTGAAATTATTTGTAATCTTCAAATATTTTCATAAAAAAATGTTTGTTTACCAGAGCGGGAGATAAGTATAGCAGTTACTATGAAATCTCAGTATATCAGCACGATGTATTAAGAGATCTTGCCATACACGTAAGCAATTTTGGCCGTATAAATGAGCGGAGGCGATTGCTTATGCCAAGAAGAGAAGAAGGCCTACCAAAAGAATGGGAGAGGAGTATGGATCAACCATTCAATGCACAGATTATCTCAGTGCATACAGGTATAGCAATCCCTGTTACTGGATAATTCTTAATTTTCAATACGAGGATTGTTATGGCATCATATAAATTCGATGGCTTAGAATCTAGTTGTGCAATAATTGGACAAGATTTCGGCTCTTCTTCTTATAAATTTCCCACTTTTGATAGAACAAACAAGAAAGGATTAGCAATTAATTAGCACATTCCAGTCATATTATAAGAACTCTTGTTCAGCATGTGGAAGAAATTTCCCTTTAGAACTGTGAATTTGTTGTTTGTTTGTTAGTGAAGTACATGTGCGTTACAAAATTCATTTGAATTTTCTAATGCAGGTGAAATGAGTGAGATGAACTGGTTCAGAATGGATTGTCCGAAAGCTGAAGTACTCGTGCTAAATTTTTCGTCAAATGAATACTTCCTGCCTCCTTTCCTCGATAACATGCCCAAGCTGAGGGCATTGATACTAATAAACTATAGCAATTCCAACGCTGTTGTTCACAATCTATCAGTTTTGAACAACTTAGCCAATTTGAGAAGCCTCTGGTTTGAAAATGTACATGTCCCTCGTTTATTTGACGCCACAATACCCTTCAAAAACCTGCAAAAAGTTTCATTAATCCTATGTGATATTGATAACTGCCTCGACCAATCAGCTATAGACCTGCCTCGTATTTTCCCTCGCCTCTCAGAACTTACTATGGATCACTGCATTAAGTTGAACAAGCTGCCTTCCAGCCTCTGCCGAATGCACACGCTGAAGAGCCTGAATGTCACCAATTGTGAGAGTCTCCAAGAACTGCCAGCAGATTTGGATAAACTATGTTTCCTACTCTTTTTGAGACTGTATTCTTGTCCGAATTTGAAAAGGCTCCCTGTCGGGATTGGCCACCTGGTTTGGCTAAAATACCTCGACATTTCAGAATGTGTTACAATGGGATGCCTTCCTGAGGGAATTGGTGGATGCACAAATCTGGAGAAGATTGATATGAAAGAGTGTCCACTGATCAAGAATTTGCCGTTGTCTGTGGTGTCATTGCATTCTTTGCGGCGTATTATTTGTGACGAAGAGGTTTCTTGGGCGTGGAAAGATGTGGAGAAGGTCATACCAGGCCTTTGTGTTCAGATCGTTGAGGAGTGCTTCAATCTGGATTGGCTTTCTGAGTTTACTTTTTCGAAGTTTTCACTTGGTGCTAGTCAAGATTTGAAACCCCTTGTTTTGGATTACGCTTTGTAAATTTTGTATATGGAAAATTTAGAATATGCTATATTATCTCACTCGTGTTTTGAACCCGTATCATGTTATCTTCTCGGTCAAGTCTCGGATTTAATTTTTATGTCGAATGATCTCACATGTTATTCACGACTGTCACAAAAATATACACGTGCTAAGCTTCTTGTTGCGTTCATTATGAACCAAGATCGAATATCTATGAGATTTTCTTATTTATTTATTGATAAACGTGCTATCGGTCATTTATTTTTTATTCCAAATTTTTTGAAGTAATAAATATTGTAATTATTATGAGAAGCGTGTAGAAATATTTTGATGGAAGCGAGTCTTCATAAGACAATTGTCATTGTATACAAACTTAAATTCGAGATAAACGTGCTATGCATTTTTATTCAAACCTACGGACTAACATATCACATATCAATCCGAAACACAAGCCAAATACGTTGCGTTCAAATTCCACTCTTTACACCAAAAAGTTGGGATATCAACCAATACTTTCAGCCTACACGTGCATAAGAGTGACAATGAACCGAACAGTCGACTCGTGTTCATATTTTATGATTGGCTTGACACTTTGACTAGTGAACTCCGACTCTTACTTTTTATTTCCATAAAGAAGAACAAAGGAAATAAGCCTAAAAGGACATTTTTTAAAGAAATTAATAAAACAAAATTTTGAAATGACAAAAGAAAAATGAGTCGACCCACAAGCCCCAAGGAACCGGCTCATTGACTCTTACCCACGGCTCGTAGAAAAAAAAAGGTGAGCTCAACTCAATTCATAACTTGTCTCAAAATGAATCCAAGATGTCCATGGATCAACCCGGGACGAGTCAAACCGAGCATATGAGCTGCTCGTTTGCCACCCTTATGATGTACAGAAGTCCATGGTCCAGTGTAAGAATACTGGAAAAATATAAATGCTTGAACCCTTCAAATAATCAGTAATGTGTTGAGCTAATCATCTAGAAACATTTGATAATACTTTCACATTACTTTTCGCTAAGTTGGTCCATCGAGTACCTAGCATAGATTCCAAATGACACACTTCAATACTTGTAAACTGCATGCACAGAAATACTTGTTTGTGTATTTAAAAAGTTCCCGAATATCTCAGTTCTCCCCCGATTCACAATCTACTCTTCCTACGCAGGTTACACATCGCCACAACTGTCCTCCTTTGTCCCATTAAAGATTGAATGAACACGAAAATTATGCATATTCATACATACCAGAGCAATTTACTACGAGTACTCCTGACAATGTACAGGGACCTATCGTTTTTCAGAGAAATCTGGTAGGAATATACTCGCTTATTCTTAGAGGATAACCGTAGAACTCATCATTTCTACTGTCTCCCTTCCTGCGTTGGAAGGGTATCAACCATGGAAGTCCCCTCTCCTCAACTGAATGCCTGGCTTCAAGTGTGTTGTCTACAAGTGTTCCGACTATGAGAGCCACAGTAGGCGGTGAAGAGAATATTGTATTCAGTATGTCGTCGAACTGCAAGGTACAGACAAGGATGTAATCATTGCCATTGAAATATGAAGTATATATAAAGCTTCCAGTTGTTTTGACAGGTCTTACCCAGCCTCCATTTGTTTTGACAGGTCCATGCCCAGAGCCATCTGTGTTCATAACAAAATATTGGGGTATCGACATCCCCAAGAACAGAGAGAGCCCCAATTTGTAGATGTTTCTCATTGAATTGTTGTTTGCAAATTGCATAAATGAAATACCAGTAGCAGCTGCAGAAAAAAATAAATAATTATAGCTCTCTGTCAAGATAGGAACATAGGAACCAATGTATAAAATGTAGCTGAGAATATCACCCACCAACAATACCATACAAGACACAGTATATTGCAGCAAATATTGGTAACGGGATTGATGCAAAGAAGGCCCCGAATTTTCCTGCAATTCAATAATGTTAAATAGAGCAATACCAGAAAACAGTGTCTACTCCCCCATGTCTCCTCTCACTCCATACCAAAACCCTCCAATCCTTTCTTTCTATTTTGGCTCTCCCTTTTCCCGATCGACCTAGAAAGACAGGAAAAAAGATACAAAGAGGGGATATAACAGACCAAATATTGAAAAGAAGATCATGAAAGCAGTGGAGATCTGCACTGCTCTTCTGCTTCCAACACGAGTTAGTCCGAGAAGTCCAACATTTTCACTGCATTTTTCCCCAGATAGATAAATGAACAGCCAGAAGAATGATAAATCAAGGAAAACAATTATTAATATAATTCGTAAGGAGTTAGTAGTTATATAACTATGCTCTGCTACTCAGCCAAATGGAACTAAGAATGGTTATACAATCCAGACCATAGTTACTCTTCTTAAAATTAATTTTTACGGTAAGTAATTAGAGGTTCAATTTCATAAAAACTAAAAGGTCCTATGAACACCACACAAGCTCACACAACATGACGACCAATAATAAAAGCAACACACAAAAACACAGATTATATATTAAGGGTGTGTTTGAGCCACATTATTTTGTAAGAATATATTTTGAAATAGTAGATTCATGAAGAATGTGTGGTTGAAAAAGAAGGAAAAGTTATTGATGTGATGAAAAATATTATTTTATTGAAAAAAGTGGGGTGAAAAATGAGTAGAAGAATGAGAATGAAAATTTTAACGCGTACCAAACAGGGCCTAAATGAACAAAACCACGTACTAACAAGTAAAATTCATTGAACTTGTAATAAAATATCAGCTGCTTACACAGCAGCAGTAGTCCCAACAACAGCACCAAATATCCCTTCAAGCAGCTGGCCCACACCCTGAGAACAAACCAAAATACAATGGTATATTGTAAAATACTCATATAATTTATTTCAGAAGAAATTCACTGTTATACACTGATAGTGATTGAACGGACCAGCAGACCAATGCTCCGGCTTATCACATGTCCTGGAGGTGCAGTAGCACCAGCAAGGCGCGATGCAGCATAAAATGTTCCAGTGGACTGCAATATGAACTTGTTAGCAATGCAAAACAATGCCAAAATGCGTTTTTACTAAGTTACTGAACCGGACTTAAAATTATTAGGTATAGCATACATAACAATGGTTTTGTTTAATTCATTCTTTTAAGGATCATAATCGTTAAGCTTCTTGATTGAATACAATATTTAAACAGAAAAAAATAAAATAAAAAATAGAATGCAGTCTGTTGCTTGAGTTAGCAAAGGGCAAACATACTTCAGCTGAAGAAACAAGTGCAGCACCCATCATCCCAAATACATGACTTGCTCTGAATATAGGGGTGCCCCACTGGAAAGGATATGGAATCTTGATCCTATAATGAAGAAACATCAAGGCAAGAAGTAAGAAAAAGTAGGCATCCACAAGGCACAGAGCTAAAATGAGAGACATAATGATGCAACGGAAGGCGCAAAAGAAGAATCTATCCCAATTGTGAAAATCTCAAAGTTCTTCAATAACCACCAGAAAAGCAATTGAAATCCTAGTAGGTTTTTTTAAACAAGAAAGCCTGGAAAAAACTGAACAACCCATAACTTAATATTTAAACGCGTCCTACTTAATAGAATAAACATACATAACAATTTGCGTATCCTGTTTGCATCACATACCATGGAGCAGATGACATGAGAAAGGAATGGTCTGTACGACAGCTTAATTTGGTCGATTCTCGCACATTGTTGTAAGCACCAGCAACAGTAAGTATTGCAGCAAAAGACCAGACAATTCCAATGCAGATGAGCAAAGCAAACTTCTCAAGCAAGGGTCCAGCAGCTGAATGGATGTGTTGCAAGTACTGCAGACAACACACTGTTACAATTTTCCTGAGAAGAGACTAGCAACACAAGTAGGCAAGAAAATGTGGCTTACTTGTTGCCCGATAACTAGCAGAATCAACATAGGTAGGCCAATCTCCACACAATTTGCAAGCTGTAGAGAACATAAGGGCCGATATGAACTTATACAAACCATCAATTTCAAATGGCATCAAACCTTATAAGAAAGAATACCTGTGGGAAGCCCCTAGCAAACAAACCAAGACCTACTACACAGACTACTGGAACTATAACGATTGGGCTGAAGAACCTGCAAGGAAGATCAAATCAAATAAAGGGGAACCAAAACAAGAATAAGGATTACTGAAAAAAAACAAACCTAAGGTTTTCTACAAGCTTAGAGAGAAATTAGATAGTTACATAGAAATTTATTTACCGTGTAAGATTTGCCCACGCATTGCTATATCCAATTACAATGTTGATAAGTGAGGATACTATTAACGATCCTTGAATAGCTCTCATAGTGTGAGTGAACCTCTACAAGGACCAGACTAGAAGCAATTATTAAAAAGGATATTGAAGGTTAAAAGAAAAGGGAGCGCATTAAATGAACTACTTAAGCTTTATGCAGTTAAAAGATCCACACAACATGCCCTTAGTCACATAAAACGTGATTGCAGTTCACAAGGGAAAATTACAACTACCAATATATGCTGATTAAGTACACAGAAAAAGATTGGTAGCAAGGTGTATGAACAACCTCAAGTAAGAAAGATGATATTGAGGATTGCCAGAGCAGGGGTAGAATGAGGTAGAGCGGATTTGTGTAGTCGGGGTTTGGACTTATGCTAAGAACAGTGAGGATGACTAACCAAACTTAGTAAAAACTAGGGGTTGATTAATTGTGGAGGAGACAAGGTAACTGGATGGCAGATCAACCACAGTAGCTTTGAAAGAAAAAAATAAGTAGCTCTAAAGGCCTTACGAGGACAAGAATGTAAATAACATAAATCACTTGAACTTTTTATAGGATATAATAAAAATAGCATATGAAAAAATATCAATCGGAATTGGAAGAAGAAAATTTGAAGATTTTGACGAGGCAGATGGTGATGCGAAGCATAATCAGGCTCATGAGATGTAAAACTCATTTCTTTTACTATTTTTCTCCTAATTTCTTGGACTATTCAAATTCTGCATTGCCATCTCGTTTGCTGGAGGTGAGAAAGAAGGGGATAAGATTCAAGTTGAATCATTCAAGGGAATTTCTGGAGTAGAACTTATTTATTAATGCACGGATGACTAAGAATAACAAAAGGTTGTAAAGTAATAGGAAAAAAGACGTAGATTCTTTCAGATCCTTACTCATAGTTATTAACTGTGCAAGGAAAAAGGCAGTCGTAAATCAAATATTGAGGAAAAGGGAAACAAACTCGAATAATGAGAAAAGGAAAGGTGATGTCTATCATTCTTTAGATGTGCATCCATCAAATATATCAAAGCTGATGTAATCATGTAAACTTACTAAACTGAATGTCAAACCACGAAATCTTACCTCATGTTCATTTGCAAATGTACCATCAGAAAAATCATTGATAATTGACAATACTGATATAACATACGCAAACGATGGGCCCATCACTGTTGGAAGTCGAGTCCCAAACCACGTTTGCAAAAGGGTATTAATTCCCGACATAAAGAGCAACGACTGAATCACTCGAGCTTTATCACCCTGCTCGCGAGATTTATAGAAAGTCACGAATATTTTCATGTCATAATAAGAATTAAGAAGTGTAAGGAGGTTGAAGGACTTACATGACTGCCACCCATCCGAGGCACAAGGGCAGTGGCAATCATCACAGTTGTTCCAAGCATAACAATGTAATGTTGGAAACCTAGCACAGCAGTTTGTACTGCATACGTAAATTATACTTAATAATTAGCAGCAACTAGAAGGATTTACAACAAACATAAATTAGCTCTAGTTGCAAACATATCCAAAGATTTGTCTTCAAAAAAGAAATGGAATTTTAAAATCCAACAAAGCCTAATTGACATTTAATTATTGTATTGAGTATAATAATTCTCACTTTGATAGACAGAGCCTCATTTTGTCGGGAGAATCTAAAATATTTGACTAACTACGGAAAGTAAATAGATCAAAATGCCCAGTTTGAAAGATCCTAAAAAAAGTTGCAATCTTTATATATTAAGGCCACTCCAAAACAAATCAAACAGACATGCAAGTTGGAAAAGCTTATGACTGAAAAAGACCTGACTTTTTCAAATGTAAACAAGACATCTAATTTTTCTCTTTCTTTCCCAGATTAAAAAAAAAAAAAAAAACTATTCTCCAGGCCTCACCTTTTTCACCAATATTTTATATCTCAGAGCATAATTAAATACAAGAAAGAAATGAGAGAGTACTGACACCAGGAAGGATTTGAATGGATGCAGTATTGAAGCTGGAGGAGCTGTTCTGCCGGAGGATAAACAGGGCCTCTTGCAGAACCAAGAGGAGGTAGTAATACTGGCGGCGGAGGCACCTGACTCGGCGGCTGTCGGTGGTTGTGATTGGCTGTTTCCACCATTTTTTGTCCTTGTTTCACTCTTCTAGTAAAGAGATTTTTTTTGGGTTTGTGAGAATTTTCTCTTTTCTACAATTTTAGTTTTTTCGTTTCTTTTGGGCAAGGTTCAAGAATCAAAGAACAAAACACCGACACCCTGAATGAAAAAATGAAAAATCTAACAGTCTTTCTTGGGAAATTTCGTATGCAGCGTTGATGGAGTACCTTGATTTCCTTGTAAAGTGACTTTCCTTATTTTAATAACGAGTATTCAAGAAATTTTTTAAATATACAGATCAGATCGCTGTAACAGGTCATTAAAGCAAATATATTTATATAATTCCTAAATTGAAGAGAGAGGTGAAAAGAAATAATTAATATCCACTAGTTGGGGGG